>NDGM011226882.1:953-14841 GCA_002564305.1 Octomys mimax | reverse complement strand
TGCTTTGCTAAGTTTGTTCTAAGTAGGTGCTTTAGACCACTGAGCCATCTCACCAGCCCCAATAAGCGTATGTTTAGAGTGAAACAGTTAATGATCAGACAGAAAATGAATGATCGGAGACATGGAAAATATTGTGGGTTAATACAGTTTTAAAAGTCATCTTAGTTTTATAGGAGAAAGGAATACCAAATGACAGCTATTTAGGAGTTTCTTTACCTTTCCTTCTTCTTCTTTTTTCTTTTTCTTCTTTTTTTAAAGTTTGTTCCCTTTTAAAGACACCTATTGGGCAGGCCAAATAGCTCAGAGGATTAAAGTACCTGCAAGCAGGCACAGGGGCAGGTGGGGGTGGGATGGTGTGGGGTGGTGGGAGGGGAAGTGTTAAATCCCAGGGCCTGCTGTGCTGCTGGGGCAGGCTGAGACCGTAGTTGACTGGGTGTGGTTGCCTGCACCTGTAATCCCAGCTCTTGGGAGGCTGTAAGCATGTGGATCACTAGGAGTCCAATCTAGTAGTGAGACCCTGAGCACCCTGTAGACCCTCCCCTAAAATACAAATAAATAGAATAAAATAAAGACATCTATTAAGGTCATGAACATCTTGTATTAATTTGTCATCTCATAGTTGGAAACATCAGACATATATAAGGTACAAAAGGAAATGGTTTACTTGTTTCATGGTTGTAGGGGTTTCACTCCATGGTCAGGTGGCACCAAGTTCAACACATCATGACATAAATTAATGGTACAGTAAAGGTGCTCAGGTTATGGTGGCAGAAAGGAGAGCACATGGATGAAGTGTCTCCAAAGGAGGCCAAAGGCATACAGCTCTTCTAGTTCCCAATACCACATTCACCTCTGAACTTCAGTAGATCCATCCAGTGAGGCTACAGCACCTCAGTTATCTAATTGCATTTCCAGAAGTCTGTTAACCCAGTCAATCTGATTATGAAGCTCATTTATCACATCGTTTTCCTAAAAAAGAAATTGCATAAGCACATATATTGATTTGTCCATAACAGTACACACGTTGCAGAAACTTCACATACTTGTCTTGATACTTCTTTATGAATCTGTGTTTTCCAGGTCAGGAATAACTTTTTTTTTTTTTTTAGGAATAACTTTTTTATTGTACAAGGAAGAAAACGGAAGCCAGTTATATTCAAGGACTTCTCCAGCGTCGCTAAGCTAATTGCAGACTAAATCTGAATCTTCTGATAGCTTAGTTTTCTGAATAGCTATTCTCCCAGCCTGTGGCTAACAAGCAGACTAGTATGAAGAGGCTTAGTCACCATGTGTTTGCCATTTGACGGGACTAGAATGCATAATTTCCTCTAACTCTGGATGTGGCACCACTCGCAATTGCAGTGGAATTTTTCTCAGAGTGGAAAATCATGCAACAAAAACAGTTATTTGAATGATTCCTTTCTCTTTTGTAGATCCAGTTATTTATGTAACCTGAAAATACTTTCTGAGTACTTTATAAGTGTCATATACTGCATTCTGTGTTTGACATAAAGAGAAAATTAAACTAGGTTTTTTCTTTCTCGCGGACTGTGTAATGAGTACAATTAAAATAAAAATGCAGAGTGATACATAATTTTGGGTCAACATAAAAAGTTTTCTTCTTCCTCTATTATTATTGTTGATATTCCTTGCTCATGTTTTGAACCTCAAATTAGAAGCACAATAGAACAAATAAATTGAGATGAGATTTACTTATTTGATATAATATTTCCTCTGTAGTTCTTAGAGAATAATAACTATAATTGTCTTCCCTTATCTGTAGGAGACATATTATATTCTTGGATCCTAAAGTAGATACCTCGAAGTAAGAGTAATTTATATACATATTATAAATTAAGCACAGTAAAAATTAACAATAACTGATAACAAAAGAGGGCAAGTATACAATAAGACCCTGACTTATGAACATCACAGTTGCAGACTTTCACAGGTACCAATGGATTTCGCAGTGCCCACATTGGTAGATGCAAACAAATCGTGGGAGTAGCTCATGTGTCCTTGGCACATTGCTGCAGCCACGCTGCTGTGTGCTCACAGCATGGAGTGATGGTGTACAGGAGGACAGTACTCAGCTCCACCCCAGCATGTCTGGAAGCAAGAGGAAAACAGTGGTGCTGTTGAGGGACTGCTAGGAAGTGCACAGCAATAACCATGCAAACAAAAGTTAAAATAACTGAGAGATTGCACCCCGCTGAAAAGATGGTAGATGCTGCTCCCTTCTCTCCACCAACCCTTGCTCCTCCAGTTAGTGACTCTGCTTGTCAATTTACTCCATGCAATCCCCTCTATGCCAGTTATTGTTCTCTATGACCATTTTAAGGTAATTGTTGAAGAAAAAGTAGTTTATTTACAGCATTTTTAATGCTTTACATTGTATATTTGTGTCAAAGGTGTAAGAGACTCGCTTTGTGGGACTTTCCAAGGAAGCCAACTTACTTGTTTTAACAAGTTGTTACATTGACCTGTAACAATATTTGGTCATAAAATCAACAGCATCATTACTCTTGCACTTAGGGGTCAATATTGGTAAAACAATTCTTAGTTGAAATAAGCACTGCCACTCCTGTGGAGTCAAGATGAAACCCATGACCAAGGGCAGGTGGCACGAACAACACAGATATAACGGGAAAAGGGACAATTCATACTAGAGTTGCAACAGAGCAGAAAATCATGGATTTCATAACACTATTCAGATTGACATTTGAGACTTTATGAATTGTTGTTTCTAAAAATTTCCATTTAACATTTTCAACTTGTGGTTGACTGCAAATAACTGAAACCACAGGAATTGAAATGATAGAAGGAGACTCCTGCACTGCTGATGAAAATATTTTTTAAAGCTTTGACCTTCAAGTGAAAATTCAATGTTTTCATGGATTTAGAAGGGAGAAGGCTCAGGTATTCTTCTGACAGCTATGGAAGAAGAAAGGCATTATTTTTCATAATCAGTAATAAAAGAAGGGACATCTTTTTTAAAGACCTATACACTATAGCATGAGTACACATTAGTAGAGAAACAAGAATAGGAGAGAGTTGTCCTAAGGAACAGAACTTAGAAATTTTAATCCAAATGTTTAATTCCATGATAAGGGACCATAAGAGTGATATCTTTCTTTCCCTTTCATGCAAAGTTCTTTTTCTGTGGCAGACATTCATAATGCCTGCTCATAATCTATTAGGATCACTGCAGCTAGAGTTTGGTCAGTTTTTCTGTAACTTTAGAAGATGGCAGGGAAATACCTTTAATACTGATTTAATTATAAAACAATGGATTTCTGGAGAAAGGGGGATAGATTGCTCCTCTTCTCAAAGAGATTTAATAAATTTAGTTTTCCAGCTGCATACATCTGGATGCAGTGGGTAAAGAAAGGTCCTGAAATGAAGATGTCAGCTAAAAAAACCCAACCCTGTCAGTTGTTCCTTTCATACCATGGCTACTTCTGTCATTTTGCTGATGTCCTGGGAAGGTGGGAAGAAAATAACCTCTGGTTAGAGTTCTATAACACTTTCTGTAGCATCTCTTGATGTTATGAAAAGGGAAAATTGTACTTAATCTCTAGTTCCTTAGTTAGATAGAAAAGGTTAGCAGAATGGAAGCAATGATGAAAGCTTATGAAAGATCACAGGCAAAATAGTAAAGGTTCAATTTCCAAAAAGTGAACTTCAGATGATACAAGTTTTGCACTTGTTATTTTAAGTGCTTTCTACATGTAAATACTCAGAAAATCTTTTTGACAATAACTTCAAAAGCACCATGAGATTACCAGTTAGGCTGTTTCCCACAAAAAAATAGGTAGAGAATTGTCAGTTTATTCTTGTTGGTGTTTAATGGAGGCCAAAGATTTGTTTGGAGTACAAAGAATGCATGGGCTACAACCCTTCCTACTTTTCAGTGTGAAACAGCAGAAATAGTCTGTGGCTCCCCATTTCTCTCACATCATATTTAAACACCTCTGCATGGTTTGTGACATCAGCCCCATCTGTTTCTTGTTAATTGACTGGACCTCATCTCTTATAGCATTCTTCTTTTGTCCCACCCACTGGTTCCCTCCCTTTCTTTGCTGTCTTTGCTCTAGACACAGAAGTATCTTAAAAATTTCCTCAATAGGCCTCTCATGAATTATGGTCCCTACAAATCAAGAGACCCAACAAATCAAGCCTACAAATGTGTCACGATCTGGTACCAACACTTATAGATGATTATGTTACAGAAAAGGTACATTTATATACTATTGCATTTATAAGATATATACTTTTTCTAAAATAAAATAAATGCTAATATATGTTCTTCCACATTTTTAAGCTTGGAAATTAAGGATACAATAATACAATGGAAATTAAGAACACAAAGAAAAGACAGAAACTGTACTATGTTATCTGGCCTCTGACCTTCATGTACATGCTCTTTGCTTGCCAGAGACACTCTTTATTTTCCCGTGGTTGATTCTTCATATTTGAATTTTGACTCACTAATTTGGATTTTTACCCTGACCCTGCAAGTGTGGTTAGATGCTCTAGTCATGTGGACGTGCAGTGTTTCCCGTGTCATGGGCTGTATCACAGTGCAAGGGAGATATTTCTGCCTGCTTAATCATTATGACCAGGTTCTGGCCTGTTGCCTCCCTCATCAGGCATTCCACAGCATACGTGTAGTCAATGAACAACAAGGCTAAAAGTTTTATCTCATTCTTCCTAGCAACACAAGTTCACATCAGCAGAAAAGATCAAACCATGGTTGTGCTCATTCGAAACCCAGAGATAGAAACCTAGCAATTAATATGCTAAACATAGTAGAATTGGGGGGAGGAAGTGACATGGAAAGCTGAAAAATAGAATATGGAACATAATTAACTATATTTGAGAAAATAAGGATCTAGGGCATTTTTAATATGAACCCAAGTGAATACATGAAAAAAGCAAGTAATTATGTTTGAGAAAATATATTCATTCTTGGAGTAAGAGGGATGGTTAGGAGCAAAGTCTTCAGGAGAGCAGGACCTTGCCTTTTACAGACCTTCCAGAGGGCCGTACACAGCCTGGCCAGAATCAGGCTGCTCCCATAAAGGAGGGGCTGAAAAGTGGGGTGGAAGGACCTTCTCACAGAACAAGTTTAAAAAGAATAAAAATATTTAAAATATGAAGCACATCTTCCCTACTGCCTTCTAAAAAGCTATGTGGCTTTGGGGTGAGAAAGTAGAGATGAAAGTGGCTCAGAGAATGTAATTCCAGTAATGTAATTCTTTTGTTTTCTTGCTCAGCTGTCATTCACCTATGACAGCCTAAGAGTAACCATTCTCCTTAGAAGTTACATGATAGGACATGTTACAGGATATGTTATTAAAACACAATTCGCTTTTAAAAAAAACAACAGAAAAACTGAGAATCAGAAAGGACATGGAGGAAGCCATTGGTAATGCAGTCTTCTCAAAGCAAGGTGCGTTCTAGTCCTCAAGTGAAGAGACGCCCTTGCTGGTACCACTTTCCCATTACTTTTATGAGAAGAAAGGACCAGGACTCCTCACATTTGCTTTCTTGCTTACTTCTACACACATATGTGTAGCTTCTGTGGCTTCCAACAAACTAGTCTCTGGGACAATTGGACATGTCTGGGAACTGAAAGACCTTGCAGTCATTTTTTGTGTGTGTATGTTTGTTCCCAGAAGAGATTTATTTGTGTTTCTTCTCCCATCACAGCTTCAGCCAACCCCTCAGGCAAACATGCCTTAAACAAGTCTGTCCAAAACCACCAGGACCACATCCATAAGTAATGTATAATTACATGGGAGTAACTTTCTTTTGGCTAGCTTATCTATGATTTTTTCATCCTCCTGCATTTTCTCATCATCCAATGGTCCAGTTGTTTCAACCCCATATAGCCACTTGTGTTATTATGTGTGACTTACCACAACTTTTTCTTCTCCTGGTAACATTCTCCTACTACCTTCCTGTTCTGCTTGGGCTAAACATAAAGGAAATTATGTTTCTTTTGTCTGCTTGTTTAAAGACTGGAATTACATTCTTTAGAACCCATTTCTCTAAATCTTCATTCCTTTGTGAATTCATACAAAATTGGTCATATGTATTATAATAAACTACTAAGTTATAAAATTAGGTGTTATATCCCAGAACCTAACAGAGGACCTGGTATATAACCATGATCCAATATTTATTTGTTCATAAACAATGGAAATCATTATGTGCTGAAGATGTGAATTTTTATGCTAACTTTTAGGAACAAGTTAAATTTGGATAAAATGGACACATAATTAATGCATTTAAGTAACAAAACTTTCTTTACTTTTATATTGTGTTTTGCACTCAGTTGGGTCCAACACTGCACAGCATTTTCATACATTCACTCAGTGATAGCTTCCCGGCTGATGCACAAGTAATGCAGAAGAATTTCCCCGAGTTTATTTGCCACCTTTTTCTCCTTCTACTTCCTTTATTCTTGCTTTTATGAGCAGCTAGGTTTGGCAGAAAGCATTCACTTCCTTCTCTCTTTCACAAACAGTTCTATGTATACTTACTAAAGAATCAAGCTAAATCTTCCATGAGTTAGGAATTATTTGCTTATACATAACATAAAACTCCTTTTAAAAATAAGTCCTGCCTTTTAAAAAATTCCTTTCTGATGCTTGTATCTCTATAAAACTAGAAAATGAAATTAATCCATGAATTCAGAGGTTTCTTTTTTTTTTCAGAAATTAATTCTGCTCTCAGTTCCTTTATACCTTTCTGCTGTTGCTAATTTACTTACAATGGTATTAATTCATACATTTTAGCTGAGCTAGTGACCTCTGCACTTGTTCTGGGTGGGCATTGGCTTTTGCCCATATATTTCTGTATTTGATTCTTTAATTCAGATGCTATGAATTCAGAGGGGTTTTTTTTGTTCCAGAAATTAATTCTGCTCTGAGTTCCTCTATACCTTTCTTCTCTTGTTTCTTTGCTTCCGACACTATTAATTCATACATTTAAAATATAAATACTCAGAACTATTGTCCTCTGCACTTGTTCTGGGTGGGCTCAAGGCCTGAGATTGCATTTTACTCCTTGTCTTTATCATTTCGTATAGCACTGACCTCTGACCTTTGGTGTAGAGCTTTAGTGCAGTTATAACCTTATCACCAAATGAAATTCAGGTACCGATACACCAAGTTCTAGTTCATGCAATTGTGCCTGGCTTGGGTTTGGCTACTGTGCTCAGCTCTTTCCTGCTACTGTCCATGGAGGTGAGCCTGCTGTGCTCCTCTGGCAAGATGTTCTGTTTCTGAATTAGCTGTGTGGTTTTGGCCGTAGTCTCAATGCAGGGACTTGAGCTGCAGAGTTTCACTCCGGGCCTGTATGCCAGGTCTGGGCTGGGTCTGGAGAGGTATGAGGGGATCAGGAGAGTGCAGAAATTCTCCCACACACTCACTGGTCATGGGGTTGGGCAGATCTGGCTAGAAAGTGAAATTAATCCAGAGGAAATATTTGTACAAAAGTCAGGTTGTCATCTATCTTTCTAATAAGGACTTTCTTTTGCTTTTGGTGATTTTGAGAGAATTCTTTGTTTTGTCAATGCACAGTCATTTAAAATCTTCCCATCATACCAGTGTCCACCAAAATACAGTGTGTGCCTTAATACATAACTCTCTTAAACTAGGGTTTTGTTTTTTTTTTGCTTTTTTTTCAAAGTGTTCTTTGGATTTGGACCAAATTGTGTGTTTAGTAAGAGATAATCGTTATCACAGTCTTGAAAATAGTGATTTTTCATTTAAGATTTAAAACTGCCAGTGAGTTCTGGGGAGAATAAATTTTGGAGTGAACTACAAGGTTGTTTCCATAATCACAGCGATAGAGGTGAACTTTTTATGATTTGAAAATCCTAGCAGCATAGTTTGCTCTCTAGACAACTGCTCTAGAAATAAATTAAAATGAAAGTATGCACTCTTCTTTTAGGAAAAACAGACATAGAAAGCAAAGTCCTCTGTGACACTGACCTAATGCATACCAGTCTTCTCCTCACCAACCCTTGCCCAGGATTCCAGCTTGGCCTCATTTTTCCCATCTTACTTCTTTCGTTCACCACTCGTAATACCCATACACTTCGTTTTCTATTACATTCACTAACCCATTCAATTTGGGCACCTGGCAGTGAATCAGGGACCACATGACAGAACCACTTACTCTTGGGACAAAGGTCTTGTAAATTAATCCTCACAATTATCCCATGAATTCACTTCATCACAACCACCGTCACCTTCATCCCCACAAAGATATAATGCCCCCACTGCTGTGGCTCCACATATCCCCTTCAACTCTCCTTTCTGGCTTACTTTATTTTGAAGTGTTAATTTTCTTAAGATAAAAGTATTAAAATTAAAATAGGATAATAACAAAATTAGATTTATGAAGTTTTCTGTGTGATGTTTTCTAACAAGACAAAAGTGAATAAATAATATATTCATTTGTATCTCACCATATTCCAAAAATGGATTGGATGTAGATTATGACATGTACAAAACAAACAAATAAAAATAAATATAGGAAGTAATCAATATAAAAATAAAGAAAAGAAATTAAATCAAAGTCGATGCCATACTGAATTCCAACTGCTTTAAATTTGACTACAATTTTGGCTCTGATTTTGTAGCAAATCAGAAAAATAGGAATACTCTTAAATAGGTATAGGCTACAAAGGCCGTTTTTACAAAAGAATAATAAAAATTGAAGTGTGGTGTTAGTTTTTAGAGTGAATTTTTCATAAATACTTGAGGGAAAAAAAGCAATATTAATTCACATTTTTGCAGATGTCTTGTTTTAAAATATAAATACAATCCTTTAAAACTGAAGAAAGTGACATCAAATGTATTCTTTATTATTTATTGAATTTGTAAGGAAAGCACCTAAGCACCACAGACTGTTTTATAGTCTATAGTTCTTGTTCTTCAGAACATCTCAGTCTAATTGGAAAAACAAACAAGCCCACATGCATGAACAATTTCAGCATAATAATGACATCTCATAAAATAATATAAAGAGACACTATGATGGATGCACACTGAACTGTAAAAATCACAGATAAGTTCAAGCTCCTCAGTCTCATTCATATATATATATATATATATATATATATATATATATGAATGTGACAGTGCACACTTCTAAGAGGTTGGTATTTTGATATTATACATATGATACAGGTCTGCGACAAGCAATTTAATTTCCTTTAAATCTTAGCATGATTTAGATTTGCACCCCAGGAAACCTCCCTCAGCATTAGAGATTGTTGCTTTGCCAGTCAGATACTTTCATAGCTCATGTCACAGCTCTAATCTCATTTTTATATCTGTGATTTGTTTTACAAGCACTGTGTTCCTAGTAGCTAGCCTAGTCCCAGAAATATAACAGATACTAAAAATAAACTTGATTGAATAGATGAATAATTGAATAAATGCATGTATATAGAACTAAGAAACATAATACAGTACATGCTTAGCTCAGTGCCTGGCCTCTTGGTGATGCCAGACCTTTGGCTACTTTCTTTCACTTCATGGCTAGCAAGAAGCAGAGAGAGTAGGCCTGCTTCTGATATAAGTAAAAATACATTTATGTTTACAGATTGAAAAAAATGACTTATTAAAATAATCATATTATTCAAAACAATCATCAGATTCAAAGAATGTCTCATCAATATCACAAGAGTCTCCTCTATAGAAATAAAAAGTCCTAAAATCCACGTGTCATATAAACAGACAAGAATAACCAAAACAATGATGGAAAAATATTTTTTAAAAAACTATTTGAGGACACAGTTTCCTGATTTAAAACTCACTATAAACCCACGATAATCAAAACCACTTGGTGATTGCATAAATTTGGACATATGAACATAGAGAACAGACACCAGAAATAAGTACCTGCACGTAAGGTCAACTAATTTTTGACAGAATATCAAGACTACTTAATAAAGAAAGGACAGTCCTCTTAATATATGGTGCTAGGAAAACTTAATATTCATATTCAGTGCAAAGAAGTTAGATCTCAATTTATATCATATATAAAATCAGATGAAAAATCAAAGATTTAAACATAAGGTTTCAGATATAAATTTCCTAAGAAAGAAATACTAGAGACTTCTGTGAAGAATCCAGAGCAGTGAATAGCAGACAAAGATCCTCTCTTAGAATTGTCATCCAGATGCTGCAATGTAATAGTGTGAGGAGGACAAGAAGAAATGAAGTGTGTCCTCTGGACCCAGGAAGGATTTGAAGCAAGAATTGAAGCCCAAGGGGAGAAAGATGAGAGAAACTTCAATGCAGAGGACGGAGGTAACTGGCAGAGGCTTCTCCCTAAGTCAAGACTCACTGCATAGAGGAGCACTGAAAACTCTGAGCACATGGTGACCACTGGTGACACCAGAGGCTGCCATGGAGGTATGCAGCAATGGAAGGAAACAGTGGGCATGAAGAAGTGCAATAGGTGGGGGTGAGTGCTGAGGGCTTGGTTGTCCCACAGGAGAGAGTGATTGATAGGGTGTCATCTTGGGGAGAGGCCAACTGAGTCCAGAACTCAGAGCAACTGCTGGGCTCATTTAGTGGCTCCTAGCTGAGTTAAAGCCCATAGCTACAAAGTGAGCAGGTTGGGACTCAGTTTCCATAGCCAGAGTACAGCCTGAACTTCAAGAGAAATGAAGGAGAAGGCTCACCATGATCAGCCACCACTCCACCATAATGCTACTGCTGGCTTTCTGAGATAAATCAAGACAGATCTGGACTGTCTCTCCACATGTTATCTACCAGTGACAGCAGAGATGCCCTGGAAATGGCCTCTTTTTTCATTTTTGTTTTTGTTTTCATTCTCTCTCTCTCTCTCTCTCATCTTGTTTTTGTGCTGTTGATTTTTTTGTTCTTTTTTCACTCATTGTTGGATCTTGTTTTTATGTGAGTGTGATTAAAGGTGTGAATGGGGTTTTGAGGTTTTTTGTGTGGCTTTTGTCCTATTCTGTTCTTCCTTTTCTTTCTTTCTTCTCTCTTTTCTTCCTGCCTCCTCCACCAGATTGCCTAAGTATGTGTGGTTTCCCTTTTGCCTTCCAGCTTTGGTTCTTCCTTTCCTTCAGTTTCTCAATTTTTTCTCTTTTAAATTTTAACCCATTTAAAATTTTCACCATTGAGAGTAAATTAACACATTAAGTACTTACATATAGCATATAATTTTCTGGTTTGTTTTAGACTTTGTTATATAAACACAAATCTATCTTATATGGTTAAAGGTGGAAAATTAATAGTTATCTGAGTTTGTCATTTTTTTAGGCTGTGTTTGATGATATTGTTATTGCTAATACCACTTTAGCCAAAAGTGGCATAACTGTTCTAACCAGTTATCTTTCCTTGTATTCCAAGACTGAGCCTGATGAAGGGTTATAGAAAATACTATAGGGCAATCACAAAGAACCAGGGGTAATCCAATCAGGAAACAGCTTTTCATCTCTAACAAATTAAAGGTGTAGGAACTTGCTATAGACTCAAAAGTCAAACACCAGCTATGCCAGGAAGACACCTTATAGAAATAGTCATTTCCTAAGGGCTGTATAAACACTAGCAACAAAGTAATTCTCTATAGGGAATTTACAATTACCAACCAAGCAATTCAAATACAAAAAGAAGAAGAAAAAAACAAAAGATGATATTTAAATAAGATGCAACACTAGATATCAAGCTCAACAAGGGAAAAACCAGGGGGCAATGAGGTAGGATAGTCCAAAAGCCACTCACCTGTCCTCACTGAGGTAGTATCAACAAGGAAATTGAATGAAATCAGAAATAATTTTTCATATAACTACAACGATTGTGTCTATAATGAAAACCATGCTTAGAGACTCTAGAGAAGATAAAGATTTTTTAAAAATAGAGGAGTTTAAGAGAATGGTGGAAGCCATGATTGTCCAATATAGGCAAGAAATGAAATCCACAAAACAGATTCCAGCAGATATCCAGAGAATGAAAATTCTATTAATAGTATCTGAAGCATCATAAGCAAATATGAGGACAGAAGCTCAGATACAGAAGACAGGCTTGCATTTAGTGAGAGACTATTAAAAAAAATCAATTCAGCAGCTGCTAGATGATGCAAAGAAAAATAACATAAGATTGACTGGAGTAAATGAAAAAGCAGGGAATAACGCAAATGTAAAAAAGTAAAATAAAATAAAAACAAAACAACAACAAAACTGTACACAAACATCATGGCAGAAAACTTCTGTGGAAAGGGATAAAGAATTTGACATACAGATAAGTGAGGTATGCAGAACTACAATTATCCATGATCAAAATTTTCTACAGCCAGGCATATCACAGTCAAGACTCCAGCAATTCCACACATGAATAGATAAAAATCTGTTAAGGTAAAGAAATAAATCATCTATAAAGGAAAATGCATAAGAATCACAGCTAAATTATCAACACAAGCCCTCAAAGTCAAAGGACTGCTTGGATTTATTTCAAGCTATAAAGAAAAACAACCTCCAACCAATGTTGATTTTACCTGAAAAATTATCTTTCAAAAGTGATGGAGAAATAAGATGCTTCCCTGACAAAGAAAACCTATAGAAATTTATGAATGCCAATCAGCACACCATAGTGTTCTGGAGGACATTCTAGAAAAAGATAAAAATGAACACAACTCTATGAACTCCAACATAAGGATTCTACCAGGCAAGGAAAATAATTAAACATGGGAGGAGGGAAAAGCAACAGTTGGAAAATAACATGACAAAGGTACATCAATACATATTGGTGATAATCATCAATTTTAATGATCTCAATTCACCAATTCAAAGAAACACACTGGCAGAATAGACTAAGAAGCAAGATCCAACAATATGTTGTATATAATAGACACATTTAACTTACAAAGAAATTGATAAACTGATAGAGAAAGGATGGAAAACAATACTCTATGTGTAATCCCCCCAAAGTCAGGGGTAGCTTTTCTACTTGCAGACAAAATGAATTTCAAGGCAAGACTGATTAAGAGAGATAAAAATTCATTATATCCCTGTGCAGGGAATGATCCAAGAAAAAGTGATAATAACCATAAGGGTATATGCAACAAAACTAGTGCACCAAGCTATATAAAATAAATATTAATGAATCAAATAAGCCTGATACAACTATACAGGGGGGATCTTAATGCTCCATAGTCACAAAAAGACAGATTAACTAGATAAAAATTAACAGTGAAATATAACCTAACCAAACTTTTGAAAAAATGGGCTTAGTAGTTATCTACAGTGATAGCTACCCATAAAATTAAAATACACATTCTTCTGTTGCACATGGGACATTCCCAAAATAGATAACATATAGCTCATAGAACATGTTTAGATAAATGGAAAGGAACTTAAATTGTCCCAACCATATTATGAGAACATAGTGCAATGAAAGTAGAAATCAATGGCAAAAGAAACTACAAGAACTTCATAAACACATGGAAATAATTAAATAACACCACGCTGAATAATCAATGGTTCAAGGGTGAAATTAGAGTTTCTATGATTAAATGATTATGATATAAAAATATACTAGAATTTATTGGACACAATGAAAGCAGCTCAAAGAGGGAAATTTATAGCAGTGAATACCCATATCAGGAAAATTGAGCAAGCTCAAATAAACAACTTAATGCTGAACTTCAAATTTCTAGTAAAAAAAGAGCAAGTCAAGCCCAGAGCTTGTACAAGATATAAAATTACAAAAATCAGAGCAGAAATGAATGTACTACAAAGAAAACAATACAAAGAAGCAATGAATCAAAGAGTTTGGGGGGGCCAGGGAGATGGCTCAGTGGAATAAGTGCTTCCCTGGCAAGTGCAAGGGCCTGA
>NDGM011226874.1:4202-15691 GCA_002564305.1 Octomys mimax | reverse complement strand
TGCTTTGCTTAGCTTGTTCTAAGTAGGTGCTTTAGACCACTGAGCCATCTCACCAGCCCATGAAATCCATGCTTCTTAAGCGATGGGAACCTTTATGTTTCATACTCAGTTCAGATGCCCATAGGGAGACAGGCTAATTGTGGCTTTTTAATTTTCAGTTTTGTTTTTCATCATACCTTAGAGGATTCAAGTAGCATTCTAGTTCTACTGCTTTGATGTTTGCAAGCTTGAGTCATTTGAATTTCCTGTGAGAACTGATAAATTGCTGTGCCCTAATCAAATGTCTGAGCCTGTGGTGCTGCAGGGCCTGACCCGGCTAATCCGGTCCCATGAGACCTTGAGCAACAGAGCTGCTGCTTTCAGGTAACTCATTGACAGCCCCACATTTGGTTCCATCATAAATGACACCTTTCCATGTATTTTTTTATTCTGAGTTTAGTTTTCTCTGTGCTAGTAAAAATGCTGCATGAGTAGCTTTATTCTTCTGAAAGTCATTGTATATCAAGTCAAAATTATGTATTAACATGTTCTCCCCCTCTTCCAATCTAGCCTACTTTTTCACTATTCTCTACCTTCTCTCCTATTTTCTAGCATTTCTTTATTTTCACTTTGAATTTATATTTTATTTATTTACTTTTGTATTTTAGGGAAGGATCTACAGGGTGTTCAGAGTCTCACTACTAGATCAGACTTGTAGTGATCCGTCTGTTTACAGCCTCCCAAGAGCTGGGATTACAGGTGTGTGCCACCCCGCCTAGTCTCAATTACCCTGTCATTGTGCCCAGGAGTGGGGCCAGCCTGGCAGGCCAGGGAATTAAATCCCTGGCCCCTGCGCCTACTTGCAGGTACTTTAATCTGCTGAGCTATTTATCTGGTCCCTATTTTTTTAAATTTTTTTTTAGGTTGTATTAATTGTTTTTAATTCTCCTTGAATTTTTACCTTTCTATTTTTGAGCACCACTGTGTGCTAGACACAGGGATCAAACTAAGAACCTTGTGCTTGCTGGAAATTCTTCTAATAGTAAAGGACAAAAGGCACACAAACGTGCAGCAAAAGTTTAAATAAACTTTTCATTTGTAGCATGAATTTAATTTAAGTCCAAAAGTATGTGTTACACTTCTTTTACACGGGACCACTGGGTATTTAGGATTTGATTGAAGGTGAAAAAAAAATCGTAAGACTTTGTTTCAATTTCAAGTTGTTCATACTGTATGAAGTTCTACTAAATGTTTAGGAAATTCAAGAGGAGAAGATTCCAGGCAAAATGTGAGAAATGTTAAGTGAAACGTACAAAATATTTTTGCAGATAAGTATTTATTGCATGTCTAACTAAAATATTATTGGATAAAATGAGTGGTATTAGAGTTTGCAATAGACCATTGACTAAATAAAAATGAAGAGTTGAATCAGGGGCTGGGAGCCAGTGTAGGGCTGGTGGAAGATTTGAAAAGGCAGGTAGAGCTGTTCAGAAGCACATGAGCTGCTGAAGTTTTAACACAAGTCCTTCAAGCACAGGATTCTCCACGTGTGACAGGTCCAGAGAACATGGTCTTATTTTAGGAGATTGGGCAACCTACTTGAAGAACTGGGTTGAAGGTAGAATTAAAAAGCAGTTTCTTGTGATTTGTATGGCAGATGCTTGCTGATTACTCTAAAAGTTATTTAAAGAGGCTCAGTTAGTTTAGTGAGCTATGGCTCGGAAGCTTGTTAATCTGGCAGGGTCCTCAGTGACCTGTTTCTCCTTCTCATATAATCTGAGAACAATAAAAAAACATAAGGACTTGCTGTTTGTGAGGGGTCGAAAGTACATCTTTCCCACTGGTGCATAAAGTGAATGCAATCCCTAGGATATGTGACTGTACCTGTAGGGATTAGAAACAGCTTTGACTTAGTTAACACAGTGGAACCTAACTCATACATCTATGTAAAGTTTTTGAAGGCTTATCAGGAAAAGATAAGGTCAACAACTGTATTTTGAGAAGATTATCCTGCCCAAAGCATACTGGCTTCAGAACATTTATAGGCATATGGTGACATCTCAGGAAGAGATAGGAGATATTACAGGAGTTGTATTCTGCATGGAAGAGTCCCTCATGAGTCACAGCACAAACAAAATAAACAGAACTTGTCAAAAAATCAATACATTAAGTACATGCAACAATGAGAAGCAAGAATCATAAAATTAAAAAAGCTTGATCCTAGACAATAAGCCAATCCCTGAAAAAGCAAACAAAAAGCCAAAAACAACAAAAAAGAAATGAGAGATATCTGTAGCAAAGTAGGGAGACAAACAAATGTATGAAGAGATGTTAAATTTGGAAAATGAAATTTCAGATCAGCTGAACAGTCTTACATTTCACCAATAAAAGGCCACTAGTTCACTGGCTAATAACAAGTGATACTCGACCTACTTTCATAATAAATTAACATACTATTTTGCTGCCATCATCTACTAGAATGAATAATGACATTTGAAAGTGCTCAGTTTTTGTCCCATTATCGTGAAAGTTGTTGAGATTCACACTATATAAAAATGCCCTATGTTTTGATCTAAAGAAACAAAAATGTATACTTTTGTAGCTGTAAATATACACTATGAGGTTATATCCAAGCAGCATAGCAAACACTCTTGTTCCATAAAAAAACAATGTTGAGAATTTTAAGAAAGAATAATATTGGCATACATGATACATGTTCAAACTGAAACATGTGTGCTTCATCATAACTCAAGAAGTTGCAAATGTAGCATTAACATTTTTAAATTGTTAGAATAAAATTTCTTTTGAAACATTTGCTTAAATAAAAGAGGCAACCTGCACTTACTGACCAGAAAAATCTTCTGCTGAGTCTTTCCTACTTAGACTACACATGTAAGTCACATTCAGGTGTGGAAGAGCAAAGAAGTGCAGATGAGCTAGATTTTAGTCCAAGGTGAAAGATAAAATCATCATACACTTTGGTTAAGACCTGCTCTAGGAAGCTTATATTTTGAGAGAGAGGCAGCAGACTCATGTGCACGATGAGTGGTAACCTTGAACGTGTCCTGTCCCAAATCCTTGAGTTTCTTACCTCCAGAGAATGCAGCCCCAGGACTCCAGGCACTCCTAGTGTATGTCTGTGCTTTTCAGTTCATTGTCAGTAAGAAGGACAATTAAGTTTTTTTTCATGTATTTTCAAAAATGGAAATATATTTTGCTGCATTGTGTATCAAGAAAACAAGAATAGGTTTTTCAAGAAGCCACATAAGTTTATAATGAAAATTTTATCATGTAAATTTATATTTTAACAGATACAAAAAAGTAAAAATCATACTTATTTTGCAGACATAATTTGGGTTTCTCTTATAAACCATGAGATATTTGTAAAAGGGAGTATTATCTGTTTTATTTCACTTAACATTAAGGTCTCAAGGCCGATCTATTTTCCTACAAATGACTCAAGTTTATCTTTCTTTATGACAGAATAGTACTCCATTGTGTGCAAATACCATGTTTACTTTACCCATTCAACTTTTGCTAAGATGAGAGAAGAATCTGTGCGTGCTAAGTTACTGTTAGGTTTTTAATCAACTGAAAAACTAACTATAACTTAGCACCCACGGATTCCTTCACCTTCTCAAAAACCCTCCCTGCCTCACCTTCCACCTTCCCCTCCCCAGCTGCTTGTTATCATCATGTTACTCTGAACTTCTGTGCAATCAACTTTTCTTTTAATGTACCAAATATGGCTGAGATCACATACAATTAAACTGTGGTGCACCCGTAGCTCTTTAAAATTTTCAGGGAATTTATAGACTTCATACCCTAAATTGAAGAGGCAGAATATTCCTAAAATGATCTATTTTCCATAGTTCTTCTTGGAGATATATGTATTACTATGTAACATGAACATATAGATATCTATACATATACACATTATCTACATATCTATATATGCATATATACATGTATACATATACATGTATACAAACATATATATATACATATCTGTATAACAGCATGTTATGTATAGTATGCCATATATACTATATATGTATGTTAAAATAATATTTATGTTATCATTATATATGAAGCAAATTGTAAAAGTGATATTTCCTAAAACAGAATGGTTAATGTCAACTTAGTGACCTAGCAGAGTCTTGTTTATTGTTAGGAAAAGTAAAAATATGCTGTAATTGAGATTTTAAGATTATAGCTTCTTTATACCGAGTCTTATAAAATGCTTGAGAATGGAGACAATTACCTGTTAACCTGAAAGAAAGACTTGAGGTGAACTTTAAATTGGAAAAATATTGGGTTTTAATTCTTAATTAATTTGAAGACAGGATTGAATTCATTAACATATACGTAAACGTACAATGGAAATTTTAAAATATCGAACCTTAGCGAAGGATCTTGGAGAGATGAGTTTGGATAGGAAGGAAATTAAGAAACAAGTGAACTAAATTTATATTTAAAGCCTGGCAAACAGTTGAAGATATGATTTCTAATACTGATCCATTTTATAAAATTTAATGTTTTTTAGAAAACGTTCAAAAAGCAGTTTCATAACATCAATGTTTCCATGTGACGAGAGGGGCCTCGGTACATGAGTCTTTCTACGGACTTTTTTAGCACCCAGGACCTTCCCACAGAGCTACATTCTCAGCCCCCCTTAACAATTTTTTTGACACATGTCATCGCCAATCAATAAGTTGCCTGGGCTAGTTCAAACTTGTGATCCTTCTAACAGTGCCTACCAGTGTGCTGGGATTACTGGTGCATGCCACTACATCTGGCTCCTTTTCAATATCTTAAAGTTATTCATTTGTTTGTAAGTTGATTAATGCATAAGACCCTAAAGGTCACAGAAAGTAAAAGTGGTGTTGTCATTGCTTGAAGTACATGATCAGAGTCTGCATATGCAGAGAAGTAGGTTCACTGCCCACCATTGGGGCCCTTGAATCAGATCTGCGCAGACAAAAAGTGTACTTTCTTTTGATGTGGAGCTAGTAGTTTCTGTGAGAGTCACTGTGAAAAAGGGGACTGACTATTCTGCTGTGGACCTCACAGAGGCTGCAGTAGAGGACAGTGGGTTCTGATCAATGTAAGCTCACACTAAAGATTGTAACTGGATCAACTCAAGGTTATCGCTGGGCCACGTCACAACCAGACGAGTCAGGAACAAAGCATAGAACAACTTCTGGCCCACGAGGAGGCTCTCTCTTCCCTCAGACTTCCCTCACCACTGAGAATACCTGAAGTCTCACTCCCTGAAGAACGATTGCTTACATGCCTTTGATGACTTGTTTTCAAAGCCACAAGAAACCAGAGAACAAAGGGAAAAAATAAAAATGGAAAATGTAGAAGATGCAACTTTTATACTGTTTTGTGCTATTTTATATCTTAACTTCAAGGTAAATCTTATTTAAAAAGTCATCCTCTACACCCATGGGCTCTGTATCTGTAGATCTGTAGATCCTTTTGAACATGCACGAATTTTTCATATCATCTAGACAATACAGTACGATAACTATTTACATAACATTTACCTTATATACTACAAAAAATTCTAGAGATGATTAAGTTTTTAGTGGCCCTGAATATAGGCTATATGCACATTTTATTTTGCACATAAACATTGCACATTTTATGTCAGGTGCCGAGAATGCATGCTTTTAGTATCTGCAGGAGGTCCTAGAACTAATCTATTGCAGCTACCTAAGGACAGCTACATATATTTTGTAAAGATGAAAGATGAGCAGACAGGACTGCTAGTTGATGTGTGGAGAGAAGGCTCAGCAAAAGGGCAAAGGAAACAAACACATTGAATACAATTGTACTTCAAAAATATATTGATTCCATTACTCCTCACAAAGGCAGGTATAATTAGCCATATTTATAAGTTGAGGAAGCTGGGACCCAGATATCTAAGTGGTTGGACTGTGTCTGTCCTCATGGTAGACAGCAAATCTCTACTCCTGACTCACGTTGGTGTGACTCCAAGCTCCATGGCATTTCATGCCCAAGACTGTGGTCTGCTGGGAGTTCAGATAGTATGATAGGAGCCCGCAGCTCTTTAAGGCCATCTTGAAAAGTGAGGGCCAATGTGGAACTTTTCAGAGTGGCTATGGTGAGATTTTTGGTGCCAATGAGCTTTTAGCTGAGAACAAAATGTAGGAGACCCGAGGGTCTGGGAAACTGCCCAGGATGTACCTGCACATAAAGACATTTGTGTTGATTTCAGACCCTTTGCACCAGGCCATCTTTCATGACACTGATCTGCCTGAAATACGCATCCAGTTGAAATGAGCATCCTTTCACTAATCCCTATGCAAAACTCCATCCTCTAACTCTGCAAAATGATTCATTTTTCATCTACCTGGATTTTACTCCAGTGAGCAAAACCCACTGTAGCACTGAACAAAGGAAGTTTGCCTATCAGTGATACTGGAATCGGCAGAGTGAATGATTGGTGGTAACAGGAAATAAAAATCTCTACTCTGGTTAAATTGTTCCAAGACAATATGGTCACTAAATTTTCAGGAAAAAAACATCATAGAGGAGAACAAAATTATATGGGGGAAGTGAGATGTTATTGTGAATTCAATGGGACAAAATATTTTGTAAGATTTCTGATAAATCTTAAGGAAGATTTATCATTTAAAAAATAATTTTATTGAGAAACAAATAGCAACAAGACAGTTTCACAACCGATTTCTAGCACATTTTCAATAATTAATACATTGCATATTGTTGTCTTAGTGGTTATTAATTGTACAAGATACAGACATGATATCCTGCCTCAAACACTATTACAACAAGATTTATCTTCTTACAGAAGAACTTGTTTATGTGTTTTTGTGATAGATGATGTTAGATTCACTATAGTTTTGACTCGATGGACATAAAACAGATACATAGTAGTTTTGTCTCAAACAGTAATTAATTACCACACAATTTAAATATCTTTTGTAGCTAAAATCTTCACATGTCTGTCACATAAAATATGTGAGAGCTTGTAGGAAAAACCATGAAATACAGATGAGCAAAAAAGAATTTGGTGAGTGCTATCCATTTTGGACATCCTTCTATTGAATGAAGTTTTTGGTTGACACTTTCTTTACAAATAAGGTAGGGCAAACTTTGTGCAAAGAGGGGAGAGGCAAATGTGTAGGATATCATAATTTCCACTCCCTCTCCACTAATACTCCTGTATATGCAGTTAAAATGTCATGCTGGGGATGAAGAAGTTCTGCATTTACAGTTCTATGCTCAAAAGCCTAAGAAACTCTAAGAACAAAGGCATGTTCTTCTCTAAAGAATTGCCATATAGGTTTTCATCTCGAGTTTTTAGGAGAGCTACAGATGACAGTTGGCATGAGCAGAGGTGCATGAAATTAATCTCACGTAAATAGACACATGGGAAGTTATGGAGTTTAAATCAGGAAATCTCATTATCTGTGTCATTACTAACCATTATTTGCAGCAAAGAAGCAAAAACCACTTGTTCTCTGTGTCTGTGATACAGCAGCAGTAAATGTGTGACTTGAATCTATGAGTGTTGCAAATGACTAACTTGAATAAATCCTCTCACTAGAGTATTCTTGTTGTTCAGATATTTAATTGAGACATTCTTTTGTAGAATCAGCTATTCAGACTGAGTGCAGTGAATAAAAACTTCATTTCAATAATGAAAAACATGTCTTTGAAGTACCAGTGTATTCATTTTTAAAGAGGATTGATTCTATTTAGAATGTTATTGTTTCTTTCATTTTTTTTTCTGAAGGTTCGGGGTTAAGAGGTAGTGCAAGTATCCAAGTATTGACAAGCAACTGGCTCATAAACTTCCCTGTAATGAAGGTCAGACTGTCCTTTGGAAAACTGCTCATGGCATAGATGTGAGAAATTTTGTGAAACATCCAATAATTATAAGCAGCTGAGTAGTAAGTATAGGTACTACAGGGGTGAATAACAGATACAGATCTAAATGCAGTAAAAAAAAATTGGTCCTGTTTTGGAGACTTTCTGAATGTTTCAATCATCTGTTCTCAAAATTTGTCTTTTCAGAAACTGTTACAAAAAATTCTGACACCTTTGTTCAAAAGATATGAATATGAGTGTAACTTGATGACACGTGAACCTACATTCACTCCAAGCACGTTGGGATCCTCAGTATTCTGTGCACTTCTGTACATTTATCGAATCACAAAGTACTTACTGGGGACTGAGCATGTCCACAGCACTGTAGACACTGCTGTGAATACGCTGTGTGCCCAGGAGGATCACAATGCTTTTAGGTAAACAGAATTGGAAAAATCTATATCTACTTAAAAAATAGATATAGATTTAAAATCTATTTAAAAATCTATACAGCATTTTTTATCATTATCTCTTCTATTAAGCATCTCTTATATTACATTTATATAAAAGTCCTAAAGTAAGTGGATCTACCTTCTGAATAATTGCTTATCTCTTAAATTCCTAAGCAGGATCTCAGGTGAAGGTTGTATGTTAAAGAAAGATTTAAAATGTTTTGCTTTTACTATAATATTGAATTAAATGAATGAAACACAGCAGGATGAAACATTCGAAGCAACTGAATTAGTAGGTAAAGTTTCATTTCTTCAGTATTTAATACATCCCAGAACATACTCTTACTCTATCCTTCTGTTACTCTGCTGACTTAATCCTGAGGCTTCATCTGGCTGATAACTCTGACCTTGGCTTGCCCTCTGCTAAGTTCCCAGAAGGTTCCCCTTGGCCCAGCTAAACTGTGCAAGTGAAAGGCCAGGTGTGCTATGAGAGGCCAGGTCTGGTGAAGAAACACATGCCTTTCTTACTTTAGCGTTTCTTTAGAAAAACAAGCTTAAATTTATTGATAGGAAGCCAGATTGCCCTTGTCAAAAAGACTCCTGAAATATCTTGCTGCCTAGTACAAACTGAATGTAAACACTAGGTCCTTTTGCTGTGGCAGGATATAACGTGGCGCTTTCACTGATAGGCAGTGAAAGTTGCTTTTCTCTCCTCACTGAGACAAAACACCTGACACCCAAATTAAGAAGGAAAGGTTAATTTAATTTAGTTCATGGCGGTTTTAGTCAGTAATCAGCTGGCTCCAAAGCAGGAGGGAATGACACAGGGCCACGGTTCAAGGTGGCAGAAGACAGCAAAAAAGCGGGTGGAGCAAGCCCCTCTGCCTCCGTGGTAGTGTACCGGGCTACGCACTCCCACCACCTCGGTGCCCCACTCTTGCACTGTTCAGGATGTCCACAAAGTGAGGGCCTTGGGCCCCTGCTGATTCGCATAGTTAAGCTTCTAAACTTCTCAGTTCTCAAGTTGCTATGATGTATCAGCACTACAACAGGCTTGTGGAAGACAGTGTCTTGTGTGTTGATAAATAAAACTCTATTAACTTAGCAGTGGATAACTTCCAATATACATTTTATACTCTACCTGAAGGTAGCCAACCTTTCCATGGCAACTATCTGTATTCATGAATACTGAACCCAGGTTCTCTTGTGAAGAAATCTGAATTTCAAAAAGCTGAATCTTGAAACTTGTAACTTGCATAAGTAACAGGTGAGATGATTCACTCAATTTTTTCTTTTTACTGTCTCAACTCATCTTGTTGGACTTCATTAAGGGGTTAAAACAGCCTTGTTTTCATTGTAAATTGACTGCATAGAAAGATTTAATAGATATTTTAAGTCAGTGCCACCATGAAGAATACATTTCTTTTTTTTTCTTGCAGGGACTGAAAATCTGTCTTAGCACATGTTATCTAAGCAGTAGCCACTACTTAACTATGTATCACAGCTACTTAGAAAAGGAAATACAAATAAAAATATTACCTAAAATGAAAGTATTTTTCATAGGCAATTTCCAGAATTCAAGTCTAGCACAAATTGCAATTCAAACCTGTGATCCCATTGATGATATTATTTATTTGTTTATTTATTTATTTGGTACAGAGTCTTGCTACACAGCGCAGACTTGTAGTGATCCTCCTGTTTCAGCCTCCCCAGCACGGGGATTACAGGTGTGTGCCACCTGTTCTGGTTTTGGTGGCCAGCACAGTGTGCCTACACTTCTGGGGCTGGCACACATGTACTACCAGGGTCAAATCTGGGTCCTTTAGCTTGCCAGGCAGGTGCTTAGACCACTGAGCTATCTCGCTAGCCCTCACCGCTGGTATTATTGTACATATTTCTGTTGCTCATTCAAAGAGCTTTCAGCCCAAGGCCCAGATATTAAATGTCATCACCCCAATTCTAGGGCAGCCCCAGAGATTCTTAATGATTTGTTGCAAGTGCTAAGGATGAGTATATTTAAAGTTCTGTTGGAATGAGCCAGTTGTCCATAGTTCCTCACTGCAGTTGATTTAGCAAAAGAAACACCTTTTTAAAAAATGTTTATCTTTAACAATGGAAATAAGATGCCAACACTGTTTTCACTGTCTAAATGTAAATGAGTCTGAAAGCAGTAGGCAGGATTAGGTAGGAGGAGGGCAGAAATCAGGGACATGGCCAGGGGCCAGTGCATTAGCAAGGCGATGGCTTCAATCGGTCTGCCCTGGGAACTGGTGTCCAGTTAGCAAAAGGTGAGTTTTCTGAACTGATATGGAAGTACCTGTTTGGGAAATGAGGGGTATTTTTGACAACTTACTGCTAGTTTTTTTTTTTTGGCGGGGGGCAGAGGGCTTAAACTTCCTTCTGGTCCATCACATAAATTTTATTTATGAGAGAGAGAGAGTAAAAATCTATCAGCACGTAGCCTCATTTGGGGCAAAAATATATGTTCACCAACCAGTCTGTTTTTTTTCATGGAAACCCACATTACAGTGGGAAATCACTTTACATGAGAATCTTCAAGCACTTTGTGAATAAACTCTATGGGAAGGATTTATTCTAAGTTTTGAAGGTCATAGGAAGATAAAAATAAATTGAAGATATTTAAGCCAGATGAAATCAAAGATCAAGAAAAAACATTTGAAAGAAATCTGTCATATCTATCATCAAAAACTAGTACCTGAAATAGATAGCAGACTCTATACAAAGAACAATAAGCAAAGGGCTGAAACAGATGCGTCATCACAGGGCGTATAGCGGTGGCCAGTAAACATGAGAGGTGCTCCGCATACATGGTTAGAGCGAAGCATAGTAAGGCAACAATGGAACCTGCAGACACACAGCAGAATGGCCGAATCCCAAAGGTTTCCCAGCACCCCAGGAGCACCCAGCGCTTAGGGGGACACAGCAGCCCTGACGTTCATCCGTCCTGGTGGAAATGCAAGGTGGTACAGCTGCTCTGCAAGACGGTTTGGCACTTCTTAAAAATAAACTAAGTACGTTCTTAATGTAAGACCTAGTAATTAAATTCCTTCACATTTATCCAAATGAGGTAAAAACTTATATCTATCTGCATCCAAACAGAGAAATATTTTTTTTCTTTTTTTTTTTTTTGCGGAACCTGGGATTGAACTCAGGCCCTTGCGCTTGCCAGGGAAG
>NDGM011226835.1:266-17829 GCA_002564305.1 Octomys mimax | reverse complement strand
CTCTCTCTCTCTCTCTCTCTCTCTCTCTCTCTCTCTCTCTCTCTCTCGCCTCCTGCTCCAGCTAGGCAGCTGGCACCTCCCCTCAAATTTCCAGGCCTGCAAGCTCTGCTGCAGTTGCCACTGGCCAGGAAGCAGCTTCTGTGGCGGGGCCTGGGTACAAAAGAGGGAAAAAGCAAAAGAAAGCCGGGGCCAGTGCATGGCCCTCCCTGGCCCTCCGAGCCCTGCCCACCGCAGCTTGGACAAGAGGCTTCTCCTGGGGCTTTTCCTCTCTGGCCTTCTGTGCTGACCAGCGGCGAGTTCACCCGTGATCCCAGGCTGGAGGCACAGAGACCCCTGGGAAATCCTGACTGTCCTGCCGGCTTGGAGCGCTGCGTGCCTTGTGCACTTTCCGAGCCCTTGGTGTTAGTCCTGGCCTCCAGGGCAGAGTGCTGTGCTTATACTCAGTAAGAGAAACGGGCTGGAGGATGCCAGAACCCGCAGGAAGTGGCTTTTCAGTCAGCTGTGCTGCAGTCAGCCTGCGTGAGGCTCGATCATCTACAGATGCCATATGCAGCAGCTGGGGATTGCAGGAATTAGAATACCGTGCTTCTGACCACGCCTGACGTCCATTACTGCCTCAGTCACTGAGTGGGCAGGACTGCTCTTCACATTGAGAGCAGCCGCAAAGCCAAGAAGGGTCTTGGTGTTCGTCCTTGGGTCAGGAATGAGATGAGATGCAAAGGTAAGGGAAAGCTGTGCTTGTGTGTTAGGGGCTTGGACACCTGGTACGCCACACGACAGACTCAGGCACAGCCGTGCCTAGTTAGGTGATACAGATCGCCTTCATGTCTTCAGACCATGGCTCTGTATGCAACCCGCTTGAGCAGGCAGCCATGGGGATCATCTCTGTGCAGTCACTGGTGTCCACTCTAAGGGTCCCGGGGGTCCTTTAATGGCAGGTAGCAGACTTTGAAACTACAAAATGAAAGATGTAATTGTTGAGAAGATATTTGTCCACTCGCAGGGGGCAACTAATCTCACGGTGTGGTTGCCTTAAAGTAGCTGGTGCGCTCTCCTAGGAGAGAGTGCCGCGGCTGCCATTCCCAGCAGTGTGTGCCACCGTGTGCAGCGTGGACAGCGCGCCAGCAAGGCACGCCCAGCCCTGAGACAGCTGGGAAGTCGTCCACAGTTAAGAGCACCTGAAAGCAAGCGGTACTGGGTATTGGCACGGTGAGACACACTCCACAGAGCATCTTTATTCTATTGACTGTGTAATCACCACTCGTTAAATCACAAGAGTGCTTGTTCGGTGACACATCTCATACTGGGTGTACTCTGCACTCACCAAGCCTTGTATGTACAATTATTGACCTAATAGAGGTCATGAGCTCTGTGTAAAGATACACCAATGAGTTCTTAACTGCTTTTTAAGAACCCTCTGAAATGTTTCCCGCCACATAAACATTAAAACTCCTCAGGCATTTTTGGAGACTGTGAACCCTAAGCGTAAGGTACAAGGAATTAGAGACACCCAGATTCATCCTTGAAAGAAATTGCCTTAGTTACTTCCCTCATTGCTGAGACAAAATACCCGACAGCCAAAGTGAAAGAGGGAAAAGTTCATTATTCTCACGGTTTGTGAGGGTTTCAGGCCATAGTCAGCTGGGTATGAGGCGGCGGAGAAACACTTCATGGTGGGCATGTGGTAGCAGAATCGACAGGGGAGGGAGGGGTTGCCCGAGGGAATCTTGACTAGTGAGAAGACCCATCTTGCAGGGGAGGAAGGAAGGCTGCGCCAGCAAAGAGGCTTGCGTGGCCTTTCATGGTGTAAAGGAAGGTACTGGAGGGCCGTGACTGTGGCCCTCAGGGTCCTCGGCACATGGCCTTATCCCTCGCTGAAGATGCTCCTGCGCTTTCCGCGAAATCTCAGCAGGGCCTCCATCACTCTGGGAGCACCACTGTGTGCATGCTTTCTATACCAACACATGGAAATGTTCTTCCACTTATTTATTATTTCAATGCAGCCATTGATCATGGCTGTTGAAGGGGTCAGGAGTTTCTGAGCATTTCAGCACATCTTTTACATACCCCAAGGGCATCAGTGAAATCAGTGTGTGCCTCGGGAGCATGCACTTTCAGACCTGAGACCCACACCAAGGGGCGTTCAGCGCCTCCCAGCTTCCTACGAAGACATGACTCAAGGGTCCTCAAGTGATGGATGGCCCAATAATCTGCCAACCCATGCTCCTTACACTCTGAGGTCAGCCCTGTTCACTTAAGACTTTGTACTCACATGAGTGCCATCTGGAACCCACATCCTCTGTCTTCAAATAAATCCTGACTTACTTCAAAATGTTTGCCAAGACTCTGCTCACTAGAAAAGTTGCTGGCATCTGCCTTTTGAGGCATGTCCTTGCAACCGACAACACAAGGTGGGCATCAGTAACTGCCTGCGCCGGGGTGCCCTTCAGGATGCTGCAGGACACATGCTGGGGAGCAGAAGTCGGGCAACTGTGGCTGCTCCTCCTTTTGGAAGAGGAGGAGACTATCGGGCAAAATGACAGAATTGGTATGGGGGTGTCCGTGTGCTGGAGCATCCTAATGCAACGGAAAGCCCAGGGGCTGCGTGCTGACTCAGCACCGTGGTCGTTTCCTTACCAAACACAGCAGGACTTGAACTTAGCAGTCCGGGACACACTGTGGTCTGATGGTGCCTGGTGTAGGAGAGGACGCAGGGACACCTGCAGATGGGCCTCGGATCCTGAAAGGGCCGTGTGATGCTGTGTTCCCGGGGAAGCCCTGGCTGGGGCTCCACAGCTGGCCAGTGTCATGTTTGTGGCTAACGCCTTGCGAAGGGAAGCAGGCCTTGGGGCTTCTATGTTCTCTCTGGGGCAGAAACCAAGGTGCACATGTGATTCTTTAATAACTCCAGGGTGTTAGCCAAGCCTAGTCCTGGGCCCAGTGTACTCTGGAAGGTGCCTCAAGCATGTGCACTAAGCCTCAGAGAAGAGCAGGGAGGCGAGCCCAGCTGCTTGTCCTTTGTGCCAGCCGGCTGCCCGCAGATGGTGTGCACGGGTGCCTCGCCAGGCCTGGAAGCGGGCTGCTCCTGCACTCGCGCTGGCTTCCCCGAGGGGCAGCCAGCATCCTTTTCCTCTCGGCAGGGCCGGTCAACCAGTTTTAGCTCCTTCTCGAGTTTGACTCACAGTTTTTTTAGATCAATTCCTGGCAGAAGGAGGGCCTTACAGATACACACTTGTTTTTTTTTTTTCCAGAGATAGGGAAGTGAGTAACTTGTAAGGACTTGGCCAAGAGGGAAATCTGAAGGTTTAGCACATTTTTTTACCTTTAGAGGGAAAAGGAAAAAGCATGTAGAAAGAATGTAAATGCTTCACTAAATCAGCAAAAATTCCATTATTTAGCAACAACATCTTTGCTTTATAGAACTAAGCCTGAAATATTTCCAAAGTTAAGTTGGAATAATGTTGCATAAAAGTTTAGATAACTTTTTTTTTTTGGTGGTACCAACGATTGCTCAGGACCTCGCGCTTGCCAGGCAAGCACTTATTCCACTGAGCTATCTCCCCAGCTGTATCTTGTTAATAAGGATCTCATGGCCATTTTTCCTATACTTAATTTTCAAATATTTTTAAAAGCTTGATACTTAAATATTGCCTCATAATTCACGCAATCACCATTAGGAGGTAAACAGATGAAGCCAGTGCCTACATCCTGGCAGTCCACAGCAAGATGCCAGGTAGAAAGGAAGGCCTGAATTTGAATCCTGGCTGTCCAAGAAACAATGGAATCAGTGCTAGCAGGTGTAAACGCATGGTGAGTAACACTGCGCAAGCGCCGCCCTGCTGCGGCCCCACGCCTGCAGCCTTATGCGTTCATGGTGCTCGGCCTCCTTGCAGCCCGATGCAGCCAGTGCCCTGGTAAAGTCTTCCTTGCACTTGAATGTGCAGAGCCCCTGAGGACTGTGTACTGCTTACTGAAGCTCACAAAACACGCATCTGACCCTGAGCTGGCCCACTTCGCAGACTGGACTCCCACCCTTCTACTCTTCCCTTGGGAAATCCGGTCCCGCTGCTCAGTTTCCTGAAGTTTGGCTCCTTCTCACCCCAGCCTCAGTGTTGCCCAACAGCACAGAGCCCTCCTGACCCATCCCGTCTCCCGAGCAATGCTATGCGCTTTGTGAAGCTTCCCAGTTCCCCTGAGACTCTGCGAGACAGCCTGCATTCCCACTTAGGGCACTTGTGAGAGTAGGATTGATTTTTATACCCCGAGCTCATGCTCCCTTTGCTCAACGAGGCTCTAGGAGGGTCCGTGTCCGCCACATTGCCATTGTGCAGGAGGATTGACTCATGAGAGACACACATTCTGCATGTGCCGACTTCCCGCCAGCTCATTTCCCGTCCTGAGCAGGAAGACAAAGGAGAGAAAGGTGGAAGGGCTCCACCGGCTGTGGAGCTCTGGGTGAGCAGCCCGAGGGAAGAGAGGGCCTCTGTAAGCCTTGTGCAGCCTGTGTCCCTGTGGGGACAGGGCATGGATCTGCACAGGGCATCATTGCCAGGAAAACGTGGGAGCTTGTGGCAGCAGCGATTCTGCTTTGAGGCTCCTTCTGCAACAACAGAAAGCCTTAGACCCAGGGCCGCACAGCCAAATGAGCAGATGCTGGGCAGGGGAGTGAGAAAATGGGTCATCAAGCTTCCATGATTATTTGGTTGTTAAAAAAAAATAGTCATCATTACTTCCATGTCCAGGGCCAAATAAAGAAATGCTGCCACAAAGCCCAACTTGGACTTTTATAATGCATTTTAGCATGCTGGTGAAGCCAAGGGGTCCTACAGCAGGAAAAAATGACTTATTAAGTTTTAGCTAAGTTTCTTTTGCCATGCTTAGCTGTGGAATGGTTGTCTTAGATTAGATTGAGCTAGAAGCAGATCCTGAGATAAAGATTTAAGTGTCAGCAATTTTACTTGGGAGGTGAATTTATAGAAACCATTAGATACAGAGACAGGAAGTAAGATTGGAAGTAGAAGCCAACCAAGTCGGGGCGCATCAGTGAGCAGATTTACCTCTGTGGACAACTGGTCCCCCTTCCTGGCTGGTGACAGGAAGGAGGTTGCAGTGGTGCCCACCTGCAGCAGGGGGAGGTGAGATGTTGATCCCCCAACTCTCATCGGAGTAAACTGAAACCTTCTTTTGGGGAAAGGAACCAGTCCATGTTGTCCGCAGGGGCCCGGAGAAGTATAGCAGAGGAAGAGAAGCAGCTGCCTGGAGCAACCCGCAAGCTGCTGGGCCTGATGTGAGGAGGGCGGGGAGAAGTGGGTGTGGCACCAGAGTTCCTTTTGCACACGCATCCCTCAGCTCTTGGTTTTCACTCCCAGTATCACCCAGGAGAAGTAGTGCTTGAAGAAGAAAAATTGGATGGCAGAATGTCCCAGATATCCAAGCAGCTGCATAAGGACACACAGAGCCAACAGTATGCTATAGCTGGTAAAATTATGAAAGGAATTCCTGTAAATGTCACTGAATACCAAACATATAAATCTCAAGGCTCAGCAGAAATAACCTTGGAATGTCATAGTGTGTGGGATGCTACATCAGAGAGGCTTCACGCTCCCAAATGTGCCGCTAGATTCTAGCTCAGCCTGTGAGGAGAACGGTCGCCTTCCATAGCCAGCAGCGGAGACGACGGCGTTTTCACCGGCCCAGGGTCTCAGAGAGAAGGGTATGGCTTGGCTTTTCAAATCTCCCTTATGAGGGAAGTCAGGCTGGGTAATATCATTAAGCCCACGCAAAGGCACCTGCAGACTGCAGCAGGGCTAGGGAGTCACCCAATGGGATCAGAAAGCAGAGAAGCTGGGGGAGCACACCTGCAGGTTGTGTGACTCAGAAGAAGGTCTTGGAGGAGGCCAAACAGGAACTGTTGCCTCCCTGATGCAATGGGGCAAAGAGAAGGTTGGGGCAGGAAAAGGAAGCAGCGGAGCTAAGGCCTGCAACAGTGAGCCTCGAGCTTCCGAGAGAAGTGTGGCCCGGAGTGTCATGAGTGACAGGAAGAGTCCGCTTCAGAGAGGCTGGTGAGGAGGGCAGCAGGCAGGACTGCAGCCAGAGCTCGGGCACACTTCTTCCTTCATGTCTTGTTCCTAAGGAGATAGCTTGACAGAGCAGCTCAGGACACTTGCTTGTACCTGAAGCTGTTCCCATGAGTCTGCATCTAGGGATGACTTTGAAGTGTCCCTCTGAAGCCGAGCCAGAGATCTGCTTCTGTTCTTCAGCAGCACCTACCAGGGTCTCAAGTGGCCTCCCACACTAAAACTAGTCCCGAAATTCTGCTGGTCCACCTCCCTTTAAAGCCTCGGCTGTTTTAATTCTGAAAGGCAATAGTTCAGAGAAACACAACCCAATCTCTCTATGGTGTGCTTGTTGGGAGAGAGTGGCTGGGACGCATTCGTCCTCTGACTCTGCTGGTGTGGAACCATGGCTCAGTCCTCTAGACATTCTCAGGGTGTCCTGTTGGCCAGCGAGTCAGTTACCGGAGACGGGATTCCTCGTGAGGTAGCCCAAGGACCCATCGTGTGGCAAGTGTTTGGGGACTTCAGTTCGTACTATGGGGCTAGCAGCTATTTCCAGCTGTCATGGATTTCATGAGCATCAAGTGGACAGAGCAGTGCTACTTCGGTGCCACCCGGGGGTAGTCCCCCACGGGGCACCAGCTGTGGTCAGGGCTGCACGCGCTCCCGGGCCAAGTCCACAGTGGGGACACGGAGGTGGTGTGGGTGCTGAGGTGCGGGATCTCCTGGTGCGGGGCTTTTCCATATCCCAGAACCTCTCAAGGCCAAACTGTTAGGCCTTATCGTGGAATAATACAGCTTCCTTAAAAGTTATCTAGAGAGCAATAGTTTAACAAAACGCAGACGCAAATCACAGAGTTGACAGGTTGAGCCTGCCCCAGGGGTGGAGCAGGGGACCCGACAGTGCTGCCCACCCCGCTCCAGTACTCGTGCCACTTCTGCAGCAGCAGCTCAAACATGCGCCTTCTGGGAGCAGCTGGACAACAAGCACGAGCGTAGGCTCCTCAGGGAGAAGAGTCGGGGCAGGTGAGACCCGCGACACCTGGGAGACTGGCGCTAGTAACCTCTCCGCACGAGCCAACGTATTCACCTTTGTTTTATCTTTCTTTTTTGCTTCAACTAGTTTTTACTGAGCTGCAAGTACAACAACTTTGAGCAGCCGCCCACATCTAGCCACCGTGTCCGCTGCGCCTTTACGCTCCCAGTCTTCTCTAACTCTCGCTGCATGGTTTTTTAAATTAAAAAGGATCTTCAGAACAAATTTTATTACTTTTTTTTTCTTTCTGATCCTGTAACACAATTTACTGCCATGTTTAGCATCTAGGCTTTTCCTAGAAAGGATGAAGAACTGCTGCCGCCCCTCCCCTAGCTCTGCTGGCCCGCTGGCCCTAGAAGGGGCCCTCACGGGATAGGAAGCTCCCCCGCGACTTTCACCCATTGTGGGCTCGTCTATACTGCTGAGCTGGAGACCTGGCTGTGATGGAGACTGGCCTTCGGTCAGCTTGGACGCCTGCCTGGTCTTTCAGAGCACTTTCTGTTTAAAGTCTCCAAACTCAGCATTTTCCATAAACATCTTAGACTTATTTTTAAAGTGGAACCAAATAAAAGATGGGCACATTGTTTATTACTGGTGTGATCGAGACATACATGTATGGTGCACAGAATATGTGCCCGTCTGGCATGGAGAGGGAAGTTTAGACTACGAGGACGACCCGGGTGGAAATATCCGCATGGTCCCTGCGGGTCACCCGAGGTGCAGTGGTCAGCCCTGTGGCTAGAGCGATGGAGTAACTCCAGTTACACAGCATTTGTTAGCAATTAGGGGGCCTGCCTGTTCTGGTTAAGGCTTGAAAACAACAGCAAAGTTTGTTTTGCTAATCTCTCGCCTAGATTTTTGAATGTTTTTATTATCTTAAAGATAAACCAGGAAGAAAAATCCAACATGTAAGGACTTCGATTGTCTTTGCATGTGGACGCCACACTTAATTTAATAAAAACCAAAGAGACCTCGATGGCGGCACTAATGGAGGAATGTGTTTACACTGAAGGAAGAGTCACAGGTCAGAAAACCAATGTGGGCTCAAAACCCAAGGGTGTGGGTCATGTCCACTGCTCCGTATTCTGCTGGGTGACCTGGAGCACATCACTTTGGCTACTTGGAGTCTCCCACACCTCCTGCCTCTCAGTGAGCGTCACGCTCATCTGTCCACGTTAGAGGCAGAGCAAGGGCGATCGTACGCTCTGGGACGCTGGATGCCTTTGCAGGAATGACGTACTATAATGCCATTTAATAATAGATAATGCTCCCGAGTCTGCAGAGCACTCCGAGCACTGGGGATGGGGTCACAGATTCCTAGCTGCCCGGAGCCTCTCTGTTAGGCACCAGGGCTGCAAACCTTTATTACAATGAGCAATAGCCTGAGCCTTCGGCTCAACTAGACGGATGCGTAAAGTGTGACACATCTTCAGAGCTGCCCTTTTTGAGCCTTTCACTGTCTTGGGTGCTGAGCCAAAACCCCAGAGGTATTCACTCTGTGGTGACGCCAGCAGTCATGGCAGGAAGGGGCTGTTATTCTCACCTGACAGACAAGGAGACCCACAAAAGCTGTGGCTGAGCGTCGTGCCTTCCAACTCAGCTAGCAAGCAGCCGGGGAGACTGGGGCAGGCGGTCTGGGCCCAGGGCCTGCACTCCAGGGCTCTGCCCTGCACAGCCTCCAGCGGCACACCCTCCCATGTGGGCTTCACTGTTCTAAGTGCTTGTGCTGGCCTCCTGTGCACAGTGCTGTTAGTGCTGCTAGACAAGAGTTGCCATACAGGTTAAGAGAAGAAAGGGTGGCTCCACGGCATCAGCCCACTTTACAGCGCTGTCGTAAGCTACCCACAGACCGGCAGTTGGCAGCAGTAGAAGCCCACGCGGTTCATGGCTCCGGAGCCTGGGAGGTGGAGAGCAGGGGCTGCGGGGGTGTGCGGCGGGGCCTTCTTGCTGCACCAAGATGCAGTAGAAGGCCTCACGTGAAGACGGGCGAGCACACTGGCTTGGCCTCCCTTCCTCCTCTCATCAAGCCACTGACACCAGCAGGAGGGACCCATCCCCACGACCTCCTCTGACCCTGAGCATCTACCAAAGGCCCCATCTCCAAATATTCATATGTGCATTTGAGGCTTCAGTCTCCAAATGCGAATGTTTGGGGTAAATATTCAAACCATAATGACATTTAAATTTGATTTTCAGGCAAATGAAAAATAACTTCATTATAAGTACTCCACTCATAGTTTATTGGTAATTAAATTTAAAATTTGCTGGGAATTCTATATATTTCCTGGCAACCTGATCCTTGGATACTGAGATGGGAACTAGTCCAGCTCCTGTTGCTAAGAGAAACTTAGAAAAAGATAACTCCTACCACTATTGTTATTTTTGTGTATCTTGACATTTGTTTTTAATTATTCCTCTAGTTCGACTAAATTCAGGAGCTGTATCATGTAAAGACTAATTATGATATTAATGTCTTAAAATAGCACTTCTATGTCTCTTTCACAAAGATCAGACTATTTAAATACTCTCATGATAATCTGATAAAATAAGTACGCCCATTTAATTAGCAGAAGCCTCAGAACCGTTACGTAATACGCCCAGAGGCACGACTGAAACCACCAAGAGGAGATCACATTTAGCCTCCAGTGAGCACCTTGTGCAAGATCAGGTTTTAAAATGAAGAAGCCAGTAGTTAAGATAACAAACAGTTTGGAGCCTAACCCGGATTTCCACTGGTGCAAGACATACTCTGACACTTAAAAGAGGGAACCTGGAAGAGTAAAACCAGTCATTTGAAATAACACACAAAAAGAGCTGATTTTCAAAATCCTTCTTCAGTCTGGTCATGGGGTCTCTGCACGCACATGCTCTGTCTGTGGGCACCAGTGACCTTTCCCGGGTGCTTCAGTTTTACTGTCTACGTTATATTCCCTTTGGCCAATTTTTGTTCAGACCCCCGGATAGGAACTGGACCATTTTAGAAATAAACACACAGTGAAATTCTTATTACGTAGACAGGAAAACGGAGACTCTGAAAATTAAAAGAATCCCTTGCAGGTCTGCTTGAGCTGGAGGGCGCGGGTGCTGGACCTGTACCCAGTCACGCGAGCCTCTCCAGCCTGCGGCGACCGCGCGCACTACCATCGCTGGCCTTGCTCCCGAGGGAGCGTGCGCTGTTGCAGACCTTACTAGCTCCGCGCAGCTCTTTTCCTCTGAGTGGACATCCCTGCAGAGTCTTCCTATGTACACTCTGTCTCTGGTGGCCACCGCGGGCTGGCTGCGGCTGACATCACTGGCCCTTCTGTTGCCTCCTCCCGCCCCACATGTTGCTACTGGGGGACACTGCGACGCCTCCGCCCAGTCCAGCCGTGCGCTCGGTGATCAGCGCTGCTTTAAGGGCTGAGCTGGGCAAGTCCCTGCCGGGGAATTCAGCAGAGACCTAATGGCGCAGAGGCGGCTGCAAGCTCCCACTCCTGAGATACAGACTAGGTGCCCTGTGATAGGCGGGAGCTCTGGGCCCCGGCCAGTGGCCCCGCGGCCTTCTCCAGAGTCAAGAGCGGCTGTTGTGATGGTCGGCTTCCTCCACAAGGGAAAGGGCGCCTGTGCTCGCCGCCAGCCCCGAGGCGCCCTCCCTGCACTCCCTCACACAGGGCGGGCAGCTGCTGGGGGATGGGTGCGCCCAGGGTCCCTGGAGGGCCGTCAGCTGGCTTCCCACCAGCTCAGATGCTTCACCTCTTTGTGGCCACCCCTCCCAGTTTTCCTCTACTCCTGAGGATAGAATGATGCTTTTCTTTCCCTCTTTCTCTGGAGAAGAATTTAAGGGCTACGGAGACACACCCAAGCCATTGCTAGGAAAGTTCAGGAACAGACCATGACCTGGGTGAGGAAGAAGCGAATTCAAAGCAGGAAGGACAAAAAGGAAACCATTATTTTAAAATTTTACCTATTTCTAAGAGAATACGACTTATAGACTACACGAGTGGGACTCCCAAACTATACCAAGTCCATGTCTCCAATCCACTGATCAGGGCCTTACACCTTGGGAGGAGGGAAGTATATGCGCAGAGTCCACAGACACCAGGGCGGAAAGGAGTGTGGGAAGGCCCTCGCAGAGCAGAGCTCGCTGGCAGGACGCCCACCCGAGGGCGAGAGGCCAGTTCCCAGGCTAGAGTAGAAGCAGGCTTGGAGGGAGCCAGCGCTCCACGAAGGGACCACAAACCCGGAGAGTGTTTAAATTAAACAAAGTTGTCACAGCTAAAGACATATTGCGTCAGCCCTCACAGCCCTTCCCTTGCCTTTGAACACGCATATCCCAACGTTCTTGCCACTTTCTGAAGCAGTTCGAGTCTTCCTTCCTGAGTCTTTTAGAGGCATGATAAAAAGCACACTGGAAGCTGCTGCGCCCATCCAATCGACAGGCAGCCTGTGAAAACATTCAGGTGCGTCCTCACCCACTTTGATCTCGGGATCTGGCACTGTGTGACTCTGGCTGTTCCCTGAAGTAAAAATGACCACAAAAAGCAAACATTTTGAATCATTTGGGACACTGAGGCAACCACAAAAGTAGCTAAAGACACCAAACAAAGAGGACTTCAACAAACGCCGCAGAAAGGGGCCGGAACAATGGGCTATGCATGCTCAAACCAAGGGGCTGTTCCGCAGGGACGGACTGCAATGTGTCTTTTATTATAATAAAGCATTTACCATATTTTAAAATCATACCTCATACACTAATCTGAAGAATGAGAGGGGGGTCTTTAGAGTCTGCCTTGGACTGGCATTAAGAACTTAGATTCTAAGTTTAAAATGACATTGAAAAAGCTGGCTATCCACATGCAGAAGATTGAGTCTGACCCCACATGTTAAAGTATAAATGCTTAATCTACTGGAAGATAAACTAGGTAACTCTTGAAGACATAGCAAAGGCAAAACTTTTTGAGCAGAATCCCAGTGGCCCAGGGAGTCATGCTAAGTGTCAGCAAGTGGGGTCACATCAAGCTGAAAATCATCTGAGCAGTGCAAGAAGCGACCAGCAGAGTGAAGACTACCTACAGAAGGGGAGAGAGAATACCAGCTCTCTCTCAGATGAGAGCAGATATCCAGAGGACGAAGATCGACACAGAACTCAAAACTATGAGACCCTGAATCAATGACCCAAGCAAAAACATGGCCAACTGAAATGAATAGATACTTCTCAGAAAAGTATAAATGGCTGATAAATATGTGGAACAATGGCCAACATCTCTGGTCATCAGAGAAATGCAAATTTAAAGATAATAAGATGCAACATAGCAACCATTGTTGATTTCTTATCATCTTGTTTTAAAATTCTGCATTGTTTTTAATGTTTTTATTTGTATTAAATGAAATTTAAAAAACATTGAGATTCTAACTTACTCCAGAATAAATGGCTGTCATCAAGAAATCAAATAATAAATGCTGGCAAAGCTGAGGAGAAGAAAGTCCCCTTCTGCACTGTGGGCAGGAATGCAAACTATACAGGTAGCACGGAGGTCACTATGGAGATTCCTCAAAACCGAAAACAGAATTCCACTTGGCGCAGCCGTTCTCCTCCAGGGATCTTCCCAGAGGCACAGACGCATTGCAGTGACACCTGCATACATACATGTGCTTGCAGCAGCACAAGCCACACGCTGCGTCTCGGGCAGCTTCTATGTCCATCAGCAGATGCACGGACGGGGGCCTGGGGTGCTTCCATGCAGCGGAGTGCTGCTCTGTGGAAAGGAAGAACAAACTGGCATCATCTGTGGGGCTGGGGCACACTCCGAAACCATGGTAGGTGAGTCAAATCACACACAAGCCTAAGCATCGCATGGTTTCTCTTCCATGAGAAAGGGACAAAATATATACAAAGAGCAAAATAAAAGAATGGGAAGGGGCTCAGGGAATGCAGAGGAGGGAGGGGAAGAGAAAGAAGAAGGAATGGAGGGGCCATTCTGTGCATACATGCAGCCCTCCACGGGGAATGCAATCCTATGCAAACATGTACTACTGCAAAAGCAAAATTAATATGAAATAACAATTTCTCTTGAAGGGAATTTGGAAGCCTATTTGCTAAATGAATAAAAATACAGGGGCCAGCAAGATAGCTCGGTGGACTAAAGCGCCTGCTTAGGCAAGCTAACGGACCGCAGTTTGATACCTAGCAGCACGTGCCCCGCCAGCCACGCCCCCAGGGTGGGCTGAGCCAGCCGCAGAGTCTGGGCATGGTGGCGCACACCTGTAATCCAGTGCTGGGGAGGCTGAAAATAGGAGGATCACTACGAGTGCGAGCTGGGTCGTGAGACCCTGCAACCACCAAATACTTTAAAGCAAAAAACAAATGAACAAAACACTTTCAGCCGCCTTGAAAGCAATCTGAATATTAGCAAAGAATTGGGGGAAATGTAGATGGGCTTGCTGATGGGCGGGGCTCTGTGCCGACCAGGTGACCCAGGAAGCTGATTCTGACTGAATGCAGGGAGAATATAGGCCAGTTGCAACGAACATTCAAAGTGTGAGCTTTCCATTAACATCAGATAGACAAAGTAAGTTTCCCGCCACTTGTGACCATTTTGTCGGAGCAGCTGCCAAGGCAGTGTGCCCCGGGGCAGCCTAGCCAGGCCTCAGCTTCTGTGGAGAACCTGTGCTTGAGGTTCCCAGGTGACTCTGGCCAGGGGTGGCACCCCAGCTGGCCTGCTCACACGGTTCCACGACAGCACTGGTGAAGTCCTGACTCGGGTCCCACAGGCTGCCCATGTGTCCTCTGGTGTGGCCACTAGATTTTGGCAAAGCATGTAGCTGAGAGACTAAGGCCTGGGAGGACACATTATAATTCCAGAACTCTAGGGAACCGAGGTAGAAGAATTACAAGATGCAGCTGAGCTTGGGAAAGTCAGCAATACATTTCTAAGACCTTATCTAAAGACCTTACCTATCTATCTTTAAGATTAAGACCTTACCTAAAAACCAAAACTAAAAAGGGCTGGGGTGTGGCTCGATGCAAAGCCTCTGGGTTCATCCCCTAGTGTTCCTACCTACCTACCTGTCTGCTTATCCACCTATCTAAATGGTTTCTGGGTAGGTGCCGCCCTGCCTTTCATGAGCCAGCTGTGGAGCTGCACAGTGGCCTGGGAAGCCAGCAGAGGCAGCCCTGGCACTGCAGGAAGCACTGGGAGGTAACGATGCCTGCGGGCCTTCTCAGAGGCTGGCCACCTTAGCGGCCCGCAGAGGCCCATGGCTTCCACAGCCTGTATGGGAAGGAGCCCTGCACAGAGTTATGCGCTCGCTCGGCAGAGGGCCTCAAAGCCTGGAGGTGGGTGTGAAGCTTTAAATGATCGTAAGGCAGATCAGCCCTGCTTGAGGCAAGTGCTGCTTTGGCCTCCAGGGCACATCTGGGACTATCTTCCAGTGGCTTCTAAGATTGAACCCTGTGTCCCAAGACTAAAGAGAGCAAGGATCTACAGAGTACCTACAAGTGTAAGCTCCATGCTTGGTCCTAGGGCTGCCCTCATCTACCAGTAACTGCCCATGAACACTACACCTGCCTGAGAGAACAGCTAGAATCCTCACAAGCAAGGTCTGAGAGTGCCCCCAAGCACTGCCACTAGCCAGGGAGTGTGTGGACCCGCTGTTAAACTGAGCAATGGGGAATAGGTGATATCCCAAGAAGCAAGCATGGGGAGGGGTGCAGTAGAGCTAGCTAGACTGTTAGAACGCAAAGACCAGACAGGAATGGGACAGCAAACTCCACACTCCAAACTCCTACTAACCGGGACTCACTGGCTCCTGCTTGATTAGAGGCAGAAAGTCTTAGACATTTAAAACCAAATTTTTTCTTCTTTCAGCATGAGGTAAAGACAAGCAAATTATTTGTTTCCAAGGCCAGGCAGTGGAACCTGGCTTAGAACAGAGTTTCTCTTATATCTTGTGAAATAGGAAAATCATCAGAACTAGTACATGAAAGTTCAACCGAGAATTTTATTACTAAAAGCTCCATTTGCTCTTACTGCCGGGACAGAGCAGAGCTATTCAAGGCATACTTTGAAGCAGGTATTACAATCTCACGGCTGTTAGCCCCATAGCCATCGCTGTCTGCTGGGAAGCAGTCCCAGGCTTGCTCGGTTGTCTGTCTTCTTTTTCTGTGCTCTGCAATGATCTAAGACAGATTGCAAATGAACACAAGCAAAACTCTGTGATGATCCCTTTAAGCTGTATCTGGCCGGGTCTAGCTGGAAGTCACTGACGGCTCCAGAAGCGCCCAGCCCCGTCCGCAGTGGGGGTGCAGCTGTGTGCGTCTCCTCCGTGTGTGCTGGGTAGGAGCAGGGTGTCACTGTCACCTGCGAAGCAGGATCCTCAGAGCTCCTTGGTGCCAGCCAGGCTGCCCGTAAGCTGCTGGGGATTTAAAGTGAGCAGGGTAAGAATGTTTCATTTTCAGATTTAAATAAACATGAAAGCTCCCAGGATGGAAAACATGTCCTCTAGCCGTCACACAACACTTTTAAGATGTCTCTGGACCTTCATCCCAAAGAGCCTACGTATGTTGAAGAACTAAGTTTTAATAATTTGTACAAAGCATCAATTTGTTTCAAATCAGAATCTGTTTCATGAGGATCCATCCCAACAGAAGTCCCACGCTCTGCTCACGCACACCTCCACAGGGGCGTCTGGGCTGTCCAGCCTGTCTCTCACGCACACCTGTCTGGGCTTCCAGGAGGTACAGTGGAGCCGGGGTCATGAGAACACAGGTTCAGGCTGCCGAGACCCAGTGCTTCGGAATGCTGCCCGCTGGCCTCCATTCCCTCCCAGGACAGCCCCAACTCCCAGCCCAATTCCCAGAGCGCCTCCAGCCAAGAAACCTGACTCTGTTTTCATAGCGCTCCAGGCATGCATGACAAAGAGCAGTTCTATCTGACAGTATTTTAGAGGAGACCCCACCAAGTAGCTGAAAAAGTTAGAGTTTCACCTCTTTGTCTTGGTGAATTGAAGCAGCTGGAGAGAAAATAAGAGGGTAAGCGCATACATCACCTTTCTGGAGATAAAGGAAAGAGTGAATAATTGATGTGAGTTCATACTTTTAAGACTACCTCTTTATGAAGGATATATCAGCATATTCACCGAGTTCTCAGGGCATGGATGGCTTGGCTTATAAATTGCTTCAAGAGCCCTTCAATGTCTGCATCTTCAACTCTAATTATGTTTCAGGTCCTGAAGCCCAATCTTCTCAATTTTAATGAAATGTGAACAAACCTGACTCCCATGACAAAGTGGCAAAGGGAGGCTCCTCTCTCTGAGACCGGGCAGCTGACAAGACGAGCAGGTGGCTTCACAGCGTGAGGATGAAAATCCTTACCAAGGTGAGAGGGGGCATACCTCATTGTGTGGGCATCAGCATTATCTTTCTAATAATAAAAAGACATTTTTGTTAAGAACGGGAGAGTTTCCAGTGTGTCCTAAAGAGATTGGTTGGGGCCTGCTGTTCATCAGATTATATTGCCTAGATGAGATTGTTGTCTAGTAGACCGGAACTACTTTTAATTCGATGTTCCGCACTGTTAGTACTCAGTAATTGTTCGCAGCAATATTCCACCTGTGAGGAGAAGGCAAGCACAGTCTCTGTTGGGGCTCCGCGTCCAGTGGCTGCTGTCCTGAGTGCGGCAGGCAGCTACCTTCGGAAGGTCACTCGTGTCTGAACCTGCTAGTTCCCATATGCCACCCACAAAACGACTTCTTTTCATGTCGAATATTTTGAACTTCCTCAATATTTTGGAGCCTTGGCACCAACATTCACCTTTACTTTCAAGCAAGACTTCGAGAATTTTGCAAATTTGTTTCTACAGAAAAGACAACGGCGCCGAGGAAGGCACTGTGACTTTGCCCTTCTGTCTGCCCCCCAAGCCTCTTCTCATTGTAAAAAGAACCCCTTCATCCAGGGAACACAGTCCCCCTGGCTTCCATTGCGTTAGGCGGGTCTAACCCACCCAGATGTTCACGTGGGGGAGCTGTGACCTAGGTGTCAATCATCAAGGCCGCACCCATGATCAGTCCAAGGAATTAACACCCGGTCAGTGCAGGCCAATGAAAGTCCTGTTGGGGATGAAACTGCGAGGAAGAAGCCAGGAGCCACTGTCTCCTCTGCCCTGACCTTGGGAGGAGGGTGGACAAGACCCAGAGCCTGCATAAGCCCGTGGATCTGAGCAGCCGCAGCATGCTGGGCCGCGTCTCCAGCACTGTTCATCCAGCTGTTTGTTTTTTTAATATTAATTTTATTGAGAAAAAAGTAACAATGAGACAGTTTCAAAACAGGATAGTAGGACAGTTATAATAGTTCATACATTGCATATTGTTGTCTTTGTAGTAGCCATTCATATATTGTAGGTGCCTGAATTCCTCAAAGTAATCCAATATGGTCTAGTAGTCCATAATAGTAGTAGGTTATCCACAGGACTGGCAATGTCAGAAGTTGTTGACT
>NDGM011226822.1:885-11085 GCA_002564305.1 Octomys mimax | reverse complement strand
TAATTTTATTGAGAAACAAATAGCAATGAGACAGTTTCAAAACTGATCACTAGCACAGTTTCAGTAATTAATACATTGCATACTGCTGTCTTTGTGGTTATTCAATATACAAGATGCAGACATGATTGATGTAGATAAGATGCAGATGTAGATCCTGTCTACAAATTTGTTCTATTAGAATGAATCTCTCTATTCGTTGAATTAAGAGAATGCAGCTGTATATCTGTTCTACCTATTTTGAATATACAGATACAAAATGGTTGTTCATTTGTGTTCATTTGTATCCCCTTTTTTGTTTATTTTTGTCAGATAAGGGTATTCCATTGTCATTTAAATATTGTAGGTGCATGAATTCAGCAAAATATTCCAATATACTCCAATAGTGCATAATAGTACTGGGTTTTCCATAAGACTGCAATGTCAGAAGTTGTTGAATTGATTATTTCTCTTTTTGAGGAAGGTGTTTTGTTTTGACTTTCTCTCACACTGATTTCAGGGAAGTTATTTTGTCTTTTTAGGTAGTGAAAGTTTGACTGTCAAGGATGATGGATTATGACTACGATGGATATTGTGGAGGGTTTTTTTTTTTTTTTCTTTCCTTGCAATCAATTTTTCTTTGGAAATATAAAAATTTAATGATTTGGGTCTATGTTTTGGAGGTTTTTAATCATTATTCCCATGAGGAATTTTCATCCCAATCTTTCTATTTGGAACTTTGATGGCACAAACCTCAACCTCTATTGCAACTAATTGGCCCAGTACACTCAGTTCATTTACTCTTTGGCCTTTTTTGTTGTGTTATTCAATGATGACTGCTTTTGTTGTTCTTCCCTCCATTTGACTTGTCCATTTCTCTGGGTCCTCCACTTTACATTGGAATCTATTTTTTGAGCTTTATATCTTGGTTATTTTCTTCATTCATTTATGGAATTATTCTTTATATTGTTTTTTATTTTAAAGAAAATAAAAATATAGAAATGATACAGAATTTGAAAACAAGATGAGAAGAAATTAACAATGGTTATTATATTACACATTGTTATCTTCAAAGTAGTTACTCAGATTACCAGATATAGGCATGTAAGACTGGCTAAACAACATAAGCGCTGTTTCTTTCAAGGAATTAATAAAAATTAGTAGTGCAATTATCTTAGCTACCTTGTTTGTGTGTGTATATATAATTACTTTTTGTTCTTCTTTTTCTCTTTTATTTATTTCAAAGAATTTTTCTTCCTTTGTTGAGTCTTCAATTCTTTCATTGTTTATAAATAGCTTCATAGTTTTTAATTGAAGTTTTTTAAAGGATATTCATATTCATTACTACTGACCACAACATTTTTCAGTGAGATGAGCATCTGCTGTCTCAGTATTGGTAAACATTAATTTATGTTTTGAGTTTGAGATCATCCTAATTTATGGTATGGAAAGAGGTTTTAGATTAAAATGTTAAGAAATGCTTTATAATATTGAACTCTTTCATTTCAACAGGGTTTCCTGGCATAGGTTTTTAAAGGAAAGGTATCAGGGCACTGCCTCATCTTCTCTAGTATTTCTTTATTGCAATATGTAAACTTAAGCCTATCATTGTTTTACCACCAAGCTGTATCTTCACTTTATTTTTCAGACAAAGTCTCATTAAGCTACCCAAGCTGGCTTAAAACTTATGATCCTCCTACCTCAGCCTCCTTTATCTTGGGTTTCAAGAATGTAGCACCATTCCCATCCCCAGATTGGTGGGAAGTTCGCACTCCTCATTTAAATTCTGTTAACACAGAAAGGGAGGGGTTCCTGGTACGGCGGGTCATGGAGTAACTTACATTGTGCTTTCTTTGTAATCTGCTCCCGTAACATGGTTCAGGTGCTTCATGATCACAGCCCCTAAAATCCACTGACACTGTGAGGCAATCCAGAGGCCTCCTTATTGCTGAACACTGCTGGTGGGAATCCCAAGTCTTCTTTAGACCTTTGCTGCCACAGCTTGCAAAACGGTGAGATTAGCTTAGAACTACCTAGTGCCAGGGTAAGTCCAGGCTGGCAGATCTGTTTTTTTTTTTTTTAATGTATTTAGTACAGGGTCTAAAAGGTCTCACTACGTTGATCAGACTTGTAGTTATTCTCCTCTTAAGCACTGAATTACAGGTGCATGCCACCACGCCCAGTCAATCACCATCTCAGCACACTCTGGGTGTGGGGCCAGCATTGCACGCCGAAGATCAAACCCCAGCCACTGCACTCTGCCTTTGCAGGGACTTTGTGAGCTGTCTGGCTGGCCCAAGGCTGGCACTTCTGGTGGGGATTTGGGACCCTCCTAGCAGTTCAGGTAGACTGGAAAGTGCAGCATCTCCCACAGCATAAGAAGTAGGCTGCCGTGCTTCTGGGTGTTGACTATGCTATACTAATTGTTTTCTAATGCATGATTTTCTTTGTAGATGGCTTTTTCCAGATCTCCTTAGTATTACCTCCATTCTGTGGCTTGCTCATATTGTGGATTTATAAGCTTAATGATTAGACAAAGAAGAAACCCTAGCACAACACCAACCTGTCACTTCTTGCACTCTAGATTCTCTACCATTTTTTTTTCTTCTTTCTACTTTTAAGAAATGTCTTATGTTTATTGTATACAATAACACAATTTTTAAAATGTATGTAGTGGTAGAAGTAATGAAAAGGATGTCTTAGCTATTTTTTCAAGCTCATTAGAGGCTGTTTTAAATTAGGTCCATGGTTGGTTTCCCTCCCAGGGAGGTCACAGGCCCCTACGAAGAGATGGCATCAGAGAAACTGTTATTGCCCATTAGCTATAGATTTTGATTCTTGTCTTCCTCTTGGGAACTGTTTGGGAAAGCTATCCATGTAGTCTCATCTTTGCTACCAGAAAGTACTACTGGGTGGGTCTGACACAGAACTCAGGCTGGGCGATGTGAACTGCATTCCCAAGATTTAAATAAAGGAAGAGGTGTTATGTAGAATCTGAAGCTAAGGATTTGCATCAGAGTGAGAAGCATAGAGAAATTGCTGTATGCATCTCGTTGCATCAGAAGAAAAACTTTAAAATTGAGTGTAGCTGTACCCTCCACAGATCTGAAGACACAGGACGTTGGAAAGAAGAATGATCCAGTAAATGAGCTGAAAGTCTGAGGGAGAGAGAGACAGGGAAAGCTCCCTGCTCAGGCTGTGCCTGTGGATCTCCGATCCATGTTCTAAATCCTTCCTGTAGTAGGTATTGTTTCTGCCTTAAGCTTTGTACTGATGGCTTCATTCATTCCCCACTGGAACTAAATTTGTTCTTATCTTTATAGTATCACAGGATAGTAAATCATTCACTGATGTGAACATATTGATGACCCCCTCTTTTAACTTTCTTCTGTATTTAACATTTTTTCGATTCTCCCACTTTCCATAATGTTTATTATAGTTTCTCTTTCCCTGCTTCTTGCTTACCTGTTACCCTGCAGTGCCAGTAGCAAAGTAGTAGAGCTACAGGCAGCGAGTTAATAATATTTAATTAACTTTTATTAATTAATTTATTTATTGGCACTGGGAATCAAACTGGATCTCATACTGGCCAGGTTGGCACTATGTCACAGAGCTAGATCCTTGGCCCACTAGGGTAATATTTTAGTTAACTTTTCCAGAGCACTCATTCCCATGACAAAATATTCCCATAATGCGTACAATCTGTCCACATCAGGGAGTGTCTGGCACTCAGCACCCTTTAAAAGGTGTCTATTACTTAGAAAGAGAAAAGCAGCTTGATGTTGATGCAGTTTGACAGTAAGTATCTGTTGCCCACTTTAAGTGCAGTTATACCGCAGATGTTTTAGAGCCATGGAATATTTACATAGAAATGCTTCTGACTCAAATTTAATAGCTGCATTAGCCTTCTTCAATGTCTAGTTGATCATTATCTGTTTCTCTCAGAGGCAAGATGTTAAAGGTGCTTATTGAAAACTGTAGGAAATAATGACTATTCTTGCAAGAGCAATGCCTCGGGAGCCAAAGTATTATTGCTCTACTGATGCTGTGTGTGGAAAAAAGTAGATACCAAGATCTGGGAATTCTCATAAAATTCTAACTGCATAAATGCAAACCAAAGATGTTTTATTAACCATAAAGATTAATTGGTGAGTTGTGCTTTCAGAGCTTGTTGAAAAATCATCTCTGACTCATGTGATTGTTTTGCTCGCTCTGTTTCTTTTGCCCCTGGCCGTCTATGTCCACAGTGTCCTTACTATGAGCACTATTGGTAGGATCACTGCTCCAAAAGCTCTCTGACAATTAAAGCTGAGGGGCAGACCTACCAACAGGGACAAAAGTTAAGAACTAAACATATTGGGAATAAAAAGTCACTCGATTTCTAATATATTAGTTACTGAAATTCCAATTTTCTTATGAAAATTACTTTTATCAAGACCTACTAAAACTGGTAAAATGTTTAGAACTGTTCTAGAAAACTTTCTTCTGTAGAAATATAGGTTCAGGAAATTTGCCTTTCTAATTCACATTACTGTATATGACGTACACTTTATTTATTTTCCAGGGGAAGGATACAGGATCTGTTTAAGCAATAATAGTACACAAAGCAGCAACTACATTCCCACATGGTAAAATGAGCTTTCTATGTTCATTTGTTTCCCCCATTCCTGCAAGCAGCAGTGAGAGACATACGTGCTCGTCAGCGCAGATGTGAGAAATGTAAGGGATTCAATGAGCCTAAGTGACCTGCCCAATTACATTGAGGAGGCAGCAAAGTCATGACTCAGTCTCAGGTTTGATGACGGAAGACTTTTTTGATTATGAGAGTACTACGCTATGACTCTATCATAGAGAGTAGATCCTCTCCATCATTCCTATCCTCAGCGAACAATCCCATGGAGTGTCTCAGTGTTCCAGATGTTCTATTGTTTCTCATTAATTCTTAATGTTTTATAGACACTCTTGAATCACCCCGACCCTCAAAAAAATACAAAGAATCAGCAAAGGTTAGGAGAGGAAATTATTTTACTTTAGACACTGATCAAGAATAAAAAACTGAATTTCCCCACGAAATTTATGCCCCCCATACAATTTCAATAAATAAATCTACGTATTTCTTTCTCATCCAATCTATTATTCCTTACGTGTTGAAGTTTAAAAGACATGTTCTTAGCAAACCTTGTGTTTGAATTGCTATAGGAGAAATGCTAATAATGTTAGGCTCGTGGAACAAAATTTTTTTTTTTTTTTTTGAACCAGGGATTGAACTCAGACCCTTGCGCTTGCCAGGGAAGTGCTTATCCTACTGAGCCGTCTCCCTGGCCCCGGAACAAAATTTTAACAGCATAACTTCTACCACTTTGTTACAGGAGAAAGATCTTTATGAAGGAATATACCCCATTCAACTGAACATATATTAATTATAAGTGTAGCTCAAAGGAAGACTAATTATCTCCTGTCTTTTATAAGAAAAAAACATCATATAGCCTTTTGGAGGGATCAGATAATATGAAAGTCTTCCAAATAAGAAACTATTAAATTTCATGAGTTGGACCATGTTTGGAAGCAAGATTGAGAGGAAGAAGTAAGTTGCCCTAGAAGAGATATGAAGGTGAGATGGGACTGAAGGTAAAATGGTTTAGTATGTCTGGTCTACCATGTCAAAGTGGTAAAGCCACTGACCTTGCATGAGTGTCCTGTCTTTGTTACTTAAGTTAGCCTAGGGATTAATTCTGAAATGCTCCACCCATCACTATTGTAACAGTTGTTCTTAAGACATCAATATAGGAAATCGGGTATTACACAAATATTTAATTCATAAACCACAGTTGTGATGCAAGCAATGGTGAATGGGGTCCTGAGTAAAGAGAAGACCCTTGAGAGGGAGACAAACTTGAGCAGAGATGGAGCAGAAGAAGGATGTCTGAAGAGGTGCTGGGTTCCTCAGTGTCGGGCAGGCAACTGACATGATGATCATAAAACAGAGCCACCGCGGAATGTCAGAGCAAAGCTTCTGTGTATAAACCGTGGAATGTCTTGGGAAGTTTTGAGACATTACTTAATTTTGTAGGGAGGCAGAGTAGCCTCAACATCAAAAGCATAAATGTTCACTTGTGTAAGATAATTCAAGCCCTTGGGGTAATGCACCATGCCCCCAAGGCCCTTGTTCATTTGACACAAGTGTAGAATGTGAGTAGGAAACAAACTCAGTTGTCTAAGAGCAGGAAGGGAGTACACCAATAGACATCGCTGACATCAAAACAGGAAAGGAAGAATCTATTTGGAAGAGTCTTGGAAGATTCAGTGTTCAGCCTTAGCAAATGTCTATGTGGGGGAGAGCAAAGAAAGCAGATCTATACTGGAGTACTCTACCAAAGTCACGCTGAGGAGACAAGGTGTGAGGCTTTTGTGCTCCCGGAATAGCTTATGTGATTAGTAATTTATCACAATGATGTCCAGGTGAGTAAAAAGGCTTGGACTCTAACAATCACACAGGACTCTGAGAATTGTCACACTGCTGAGGTTCATGACACTGCCATTCAGGACTCAAGGATGATTCAAGAATCCCAGATGTCCCAAGGTCCCTCATGTTTTAGGAGCTCGATTGTTTTGATTTGGGGGTTCTGCATTAGTGTGAAATAGGTCTATTGCTACAGCATATCTTGGTGCATCAATTTTTCAGTTTCAATCGCATAAAATGTCCATTTTCCATGACCTACTCTATGAATATTGAGACTATTGAGGGGGTGATTATATATTTCATTTGCCTGCGAATCGTGCCAAACCAACAGGTGGTGATGTATATAAAATTCATTGACTGAGAGTACTACATTCTCAAAAACAGTGACTTAAACTAGATAGAAATTTACTTCCTTCTCATTAGAGAAAGTTGAGTGATAAAGTAGTCTGGAATGAATTCCAAGGAAGCAATAGCTTTCTCAGTGTGAGTACTTCTACGACTGTCAAATCTGGGCAGGGAGGTTTCAGCTGCTGTAGTTACACTGTGTTTACTGAGAGAAGGAAGAACAAGTGTAACATCTACAACTAGACGTTCCATGCTTTTTTCTTCATTTCTTATCATTAGTTAGGTTTTATATGTGACACTAAGTTTCAAAAATCATATCATTTAGTGAGGCAGCAAAGTTTTCAGTAAAACTTGGTTTTTGTTAAACACAGAGATAACAGACACTGGAAGACAAATAGTAAACAGGGCAAATTTTACGGTATCTTGGCCATCGTGTGGGTTAAATGTCCAGCATTTTCCTCTGTTTCTCCCTCATTAGTGTTGTGCTCCAATAATTTTTCTCAAACAAAGACTTCAGCAAAAGCAGGCATTGTGAGTGGGCTAGCCAGGACAGGGAAATTAAATGAGCTACAGGCTTCGAGCATCATAAGCTGAGTAGTGACAGGAAATGGATGAGATCAATTTTGCCCTCATTAAGTTTTTACTGATCATGGTACAACTGCCCATTACTCTGTTTCTGCAGGCCAAAGAAAATTACTGCAAACTAGGCTATAATAAATATTATAACAGCAATTTGCAGTCTTTGCGATCATAGTCTGTTGCCCCGTGGGGACAGATGGCCCTAGAATTGTGTGGTGAGTCCCACGATTGCTCTCACTTTTGTGCTGGCCTTTGGCCTTTCCTGCACTCTCTAACCTCAAGTCACGTGCAGTGTGAGCCCTGCACGTGCCTGCAGATGGAAAGTGTACTTTGCACTGCCAGCTCCCGTCGCACACTGCTCTTCATCATGTAGGTGGCAGGGTCAGGACACAGGCCTCGGGTGCCGCCTCTAATAAGCTCACGGTCAGCATGTTCACTCGGTGACATTTCAGGAAGCCATTTGATGTTTCCTGGTAAGGAGATCCTGATATAGAGGTCACTGATCAAGTCAGCCTAGAGGGGGGAGCCACCAACCTCTCTTGGACCACATGTAGATTTGGAGACATCACCAATGACGAATTATGCAAGAGGTACCACCCAGGAAGAAAGGAGCTCTGGGAAGAAAGCCCTGAATATCTCAGAAGATTTATACTTATGGGCTTCTTGTATTTTAAATTCTCATGTACAGTCTACATTTTTCATGCATGTACACACCTACGCGCTTCATTATCCACACCATCGTAATGGTAACTTCCAAGCTATCACATGTTCTGAACACAACCTCTCTGCTGGAGAATTCCAACAGTTACCAAAACCGATGACTCCTCTCTACCCATGCTTAAGCTTCTATAAAATCAAGTAAGTGTCTCAGCCTCAAACACCTTGGATCTAACAGGCAATTAATAAAAATCCAGGGTTGGAGCGGAAGCTCAGTGGCATAAGCACCTGCCTGGCAAGCTCAAGGTCATGAATTTGATCCATGGTACCAAAATAAATAAATAAATAAATAAATAAATAAATAGTACAAGTCCTATTTCATACATTTAATATTCTGTTTTGCTTTCTTGCTGAATTTGACTTGTTGCTAAGTCTGTTTCTCCCATGTATTTTCTCACCTATTGCCGACTGTGGAAGTCATAGATTCACCCTATTCTTTTTACAAAACACTTTTCAGATTGTATAACAGGAATAATTTAAGCAAGGTGCAAATATTTTTAAATTACAGGAATTTCAGTGATATAACAGAGCCACAAATATTCTACTTTTACATTATTCTTTCATTTAGTTGAAAATATTTATTAAATTCCTCTATTGCATCATTACCAATTGTGGATGGCGTGAAACTTTCCAAGCTCTTATATCTCCTGCAAGAATAGAACATTACAATAGCCAAAATCACATAACCTCAACTCCCATTTTGGGGTCTTCATTAGTATTTACTTTACTTTCAAAAATCAGGCAGTGTTATATTAATCATTTACTTTGTGGAAGAACAAGTAGCATAGGAAATTTAATAGAAATTTAAATCAGGTTTTTATATTGTACAAAAAACTAACAAGAAAGCCAGACAAAATGCTCTTGGAGAGTAGCCTATGTATTGAGTCATAAGCAGCAAAGATTATACTACCAAATGAGCTTTGAAGGAGAAGCAGCATTCAAAGAGATAAGCACAGAGAACGTGAACAGGGAAAGCATGAAATGAAATGTATGTAGGTGAGAAACAAGGAGAGCTTCTTGTGAACAATGGCCGCCCAGTTTGCTTCACAGAACACCCTTACTTCAGCAGTGCAAAAGGTGCGGTTGGACAGTGGCCCATGGGGGTGTCTAGAGACCCTTGAAATCCGGCAAAGTCAGAGCAAGTTACTGAAGATCTTCATACACAGCAGTACCAAGAAAACAAGGATGAACTGGAAACACTGACCAAGAATGATTAGCTTCTGTTAGGTGTTACAGAAGTAACCGAGACTAGCAAAGTAGAACATCAGTTGACATCTTAAGTGATGATTGAAAAGCCTGTGTCCGATAGCTCTTCTTGCCCACTCAGGGGCTCTGCACACAGCTAGTAGCTGGTGTTCTAGATCATTTGTTTCAGCTCAATTTGGTGGCGCCCCCTTCAGGTAGGAATGAACACTGATGTCTTCTTCACTTCATAGCTGGGCTGTACTCTCAAGAGCTTCTCACATGCTACTGAGGCAGGAGACCCCAGTAAACCTGCTTTGTACAAATATAAGTAGCAAATCCAGGGCCAAAACTGTCTCTGGTCTGAACTTTTGACCATTACAGGTAGTACATTGCCAGAGAAAATATTTGCCTTTACTTCCATGGATAGACCATTAGAATGTGTATGTTGTCACCTGCTTAAAATCTTTACTTATTCCACCAAACCTAGCCTGCTGGTAGATGACGTTGATCCCAGCAACACTTGAGGCTGAGATGGGAGGATTTTGAATTTAAAGGTGGCCTGAGCAATGAAGGAGAACCCACTTCAGAAGCGTGAAAACCCAAAAAACAGAACAAAATTTATTTCTCAAACACAAGTGTGCATTTTGAAATCCAGAGGCTACAAAAATGTCCAGTAATTTTGATAAATGTACCGGTGTAGGTCACCTCTAACTAAGCTAACAAAACAACTTGTTCCATGCGCAGAATGATACATCAACAAGGGCAGGGAGGAATTAGCTGTGGAATACACATCTTTTGGAAAGCTGTTTTGCATATATGCTCAACTTTTCTGGAATTCAGCGCTTTCCAGCAACACTAAAATTGTAGTAATTTCTGCACCTACTTAGAACAAACTTAGCAAAACATCAGGGACCGCGGTTCAATCCCCCAGCACCACA
>NDGM011226785.1:1161-18720 GCA_002564305.1 Octomys mimax | reverse complement strand
AACAACAACAACACTTGGCAGGTGCTATACAAACAGAAGACATTACTAGGTGGTGGTCTGTGTTCCAAGGAAAGCATTCTTAAGATACCAAGCACATGCAGCTCTGCGTATCAGACAGGAACCAACAGCAGGACACAATGAGTAGTCAAGCTTACGTACTTCTGCACTTACTGGTAAGTAAAACAAAAATTCCTCAGGAGGAGGGTTACCATTCCCCAAGCATTTAAGAGTGATGTTGTCCCCTTCTTTGATGGCATTTTTTGGTGGTAACACTTGTATTGTCACTTGCTCTGTAGGATCTGTAAGTCACAAACACAAGTTAACATTTTTGTCAAGGAACCAATTACCGTGCATACAATATAAATGACTAAATTATACACAATTTTCTCAAGAAGCTAGTAATGGTAATTACTTAAGTGTATCTTTTTATAGAACGATTGAAGTTAATAGCCACTTGCTATACCAAGTACTAATCTTAGTTAGAGTAAACCATAGAGACCCTGTTATACAAAAATCAATTTCTTCTTACAAAAATGTCTTGAACTGAGGTAGGAATAACTGTAATTATTTTATGTGTAAAAGACCAGTAGGAATAATCATCTCACCATATGACTTCATTACACCGAAATTTAACTATGTTGTGTGAATCTTATAGTTTGGAAAGACTGAAATCAGATAGCAGATTTCCTGAAGTTATTATGTACTGCCTTACTCAATCACATAATAACACCTTGCATTAAATAAAAGGAGGAAAAATGAGCTAAACACCATCACCCAGGATTCTGCTGTGCAGGCAAGTAGATCTGCTTTCAAAACAATGAGTCCTATAAACTGAGAAAGACTCTTAAAATAATCAACAGGGCTATAAATGTACTGTAATTCTGTCCTGTTCATTGGAGCCAAGATGTAACTTGCAGTCCATTTTTGTGATTTTGCAGAGAAAATAGGGCTAAAGAGTATTCTTTGGTACAGGCTACTGCTCAACAATAGAATGCTAAGTAAATTCAAGGCTAGATCCAATGTGATCATATCTAGCAAACAGGAAATAAAAGGAGGTACTGGTGGCGTTAATAAATGACTCACTTCTCACTTATCCTTTGTTTGTGTGTGCAGGGTCTCATTACACAGCTCAGACTCGTAGTGATCCTCTTGATTTCTGCCTCCCTAGTGCTGGGATTACAGGTGTGTATCACCATGCCAGGACTCCATCACTGGTGCAGCATGCCCGGGGGCAGGGCCAGCGCAGCATGAAGTGCCCAGGATTGAACCCTGGCTCCTGAGCTTACCTAAGCAAGCGCTTAGACCACTGAGCTATACCACCAGCACTCTCACTTATGCACTTGCTAGATAGCTGAATAATGCAATGAGCAGTGAACTTCAAAATCATAATCTAAGGTTTCAAGGAACCTTCCACACAAAAATTAATAATTACTGGTACCATTAAAGACCTATTTTTATTATTAGCTGGTGTTATGTAGTTAGATGTCCCCCCAAAACTTCAGCTGGTCATAGTAGGTGCTTTTCAGAAGTGGCTGGACCTAGATGTGTGATGCTGGGATTAAGGGTGTGTTATTAGTTAAATTAGTCTACTGACTGATGTAGCATAGTTCTGGGAATAGATAACAGAAGGTCCACCCTTGGTGTGGGTCTACCTGCCCTGAGTGGGGGCTAACCAGGACACAGTAGAAGGAAAAGAAGAAGAGCTGCTGAGGTGGCTTGTTGCTCGTCACTTGCTGCTTTGCTACTTCACTGCTTGCTGCCTCCAGCTTTGCTGTGCTCCACCTGTCATGAACAGCATTTCCTCTGCAATGCCACTCTGCCATGCCATGTTTCATTGGAGCCAGTCAGCTATGGACTGAAACCTCTACAAACTGTGAGCTAAATAAACCTTGCCTCCTTTAACTTTGGATGTCAGGTATTTTGTCTCAACAATGAGAAAAGTAACAAAGACAGCTAGGAAAGTAAAACAGGTGAGTGGAGGCATGGGAACCTTTTGGCTGTGTCTTGCAGTCATACATTTACCTTTCTACAATTGAGTGGTACAGGAAAACTCAGAGGGGTTGTTCTTTTTTTCTTTTTCATTTATGTATTTGGTACAGGGTCTCACTATACAGCTCGGAGTCCTAGTGATCCTGTTTTCACCCTCCCCAGCGCTGGTATTACAGACATGTGCCACCATGCCCAGACTTGGTCTCTGGCTTGGCACACCCTGGGGATGGCACCAATGCAGCATGCAGGACCTGGAATTGAATCCTGGTCCCTGTGCTTGTCAAAGCAGTCACTTAGTCTGCTGAGCTATGTCGCCAGACCTCAGAGGGTTTGCTGTAGATTGTTTGTCATTTTTCCATATTCAGACATCTCTGAATAGTTGCATAAGTATGCTGCAGGTAAACAATGATTACTTCAACAAAGTTCTTTTTTTGTTTGTTTTTTTCTTGGATCTGCCCAAAATAACTAGACGTTCCCATTAAGTGGGAAAGTGAGTACAAGTTTTGTTATTTTGTTTTTTGATGGCATTCAAGTGACCTCCATTTCTGGGACTCTTTTACTCTTTTACTTGGCCTGTCTCCAGCCAGTACCAAGGTATAGTCAATCCTGTCACTGCAGCACACCTCTGATCCAGGATGACACAGAAGAACCAAGGATTACAACATGCCCAACTCCCCAAATGGCCCTTCTTTGTATTCTGTTTTCAACAGGTCCTGTTCTGTAATATTTGATGAAATATATTTTAATTTTTACAGCATGGCCACTCCTATAAGCCATTCCTGGATGGCCACTAATAAGCCTAAAACAAAATTAATGATCTCTTGTTCTCCCTTTGCCCCTGACACTGAATCTTTCTCTGTCCATTAGTAGTCATTATTCTTTCCATAACCGTGGCTTTTCTTCCCGCCCTCCTTATCCACTCAATCACCAAATCTCAGTGACTAATATTTCATGATATCATTTGCATCAGATTCTCCCCTTCTATTCTCACTAACACTTCTTTAGTCCATGCCATAATTAACCTACACCTGAATCACTGGCATCAAATTTAATTTCATCCCTCACCTTCAGCCTTTCTCCTTTTCTTAATAACTATTTGCTCTGAATCAGTTTCTGAAGTAGCATTTGAATATTCAAAATTCTTTGTTCACCTAGTAGCCACAGTTTCATTTGAATCTAGCTAAGGTAAGCTTGTATCTCACTATTCTACGTGAACCCATATACATAATAACGAGTATGCTAAAATTTCTTCCTTCCTTTTATTTATCTATTGCCCAACCACTGCTTCATTTGATCAGCATCTATTTTGCACAAGAACTAAATGCTGGAGTTATCAAGATTAAAAATATATATTTTTGTCTCCATGAACTTTCACTCATGAGAATGCTAAATTAACAATTAAGAGTTTGACATCATTAAAACTGACTTTGATGTAAGCATCAGACTCCCAGTAGATGCATGAGACTAGGAAGTGTCAGGAGGAATTCACTGTTGAACTGGTTATTAAAGTAGGTATTTGTTAAAAGATGAAGACAAGTCAATGAGTGCATACTGATAGGCATAAAAGGAGCAGGCTACCTGAGGATTCTGGGAGACAGAATAGACCACCTGGGTAGAGAGCAGTGAGAGAAGCTGAGACAGTGCAGGCCTATGGCCACAAGAGTCTCAAGACATACTGAAAGTGAGAGTGTGAAGATTAATCTGAGAGCTCTGGAGAGTCATTAAAGAATTTTAATCACAGAGTAACACTCTTGCATTTGTATTTTAAAAAGATATTTCTAGCAGCACCTCAGAGGGCAGTTTGTCTGAGCTGGGCAGGCAGGAAGAATACTATCTTGGAAATTATTGCAGAAACAGAAGCAATGAAGAATGGTGGCATAAATTTAGGCACTGCCCAAAGGAAGAAATCAGGTAAAACATACATTGAAAAGCTCACATCTGTACAACTTCATCTTCATTACCAGTTAAACAGGATAAGGAAGGACGGCACTAGTATATTTTTCTTAAATTAATCAAAGTTCATTTTCTTTCACTTAGTTTTCTTCTCTGAAGCCTCCTTAGGGCAGTGGTTCTCCACTCGGCTGTATCTGTTCCATTAGGAAATGTGTTATAGTTCAAAGTGTCAAGTATCTTCTCACACCCATTGGATCAGAAACCTGAGAGCGTGGTCCAGAAGTTCATGTTCTAACAAGAACTTCGGTTCTTCTGATTAAGAGGAAGAGTCTGAAGTCACTGTCTTTAGGTACCTGAGCTTTCAGGACTCTGCACTAAGTTCCAATGATATTTACCACTTACAACTTTGCTTGGACAAATTCTTTCTGATGTACCAAAGCTGTCATCTTTCTCTCTTGCAATGGTAAAGTCCGTGAATGTCAAGACCTCATTCTAAACCCTTTCATGTCTTTGTCATGAAGCCTAGCATTACATACACTGTCTTCTCATAAGACACCCCAAATGCAGCCGGTGCAAGCCACTGTAAAAATTATTTTTTTTTCTAAAAAAATTTTTAAAGAGAAAAAAATAGATAAGGCATTAGAAACAATGTACAATTTTAAAAATCCAAGATGACAGATATTCAACAGCGGTTGCTATATTGCACATTTCTATCTTCAACATAGTTGCTCAGATTATAGCTGTAAGCATATAAAACTGGTCAAAGTAAAACTTTTAAGCATTAACTGCTACCTTCAAAAAACTGAAAAATCAGTAGCATGATCATCTTAGCTATCCTGTGTATACCTGAAAATCATTGCCTTTTTATCACTTTCTTTTCTGTTCACCTAGCTCTTCATGCCTTGATCCACATACTTGGTTTTCTTAAAGCCAACTCCTAGGTCTCCTTCCTTCTGCTTGCTGTTCTCTGCTACTCTGTACCTCTGTGCTTATACCCCATTGGTTTATGTATATAGAAGTAGAGGAGAGGAGCTCAGGGGCTCCAAACACAAAACAGCAGGAAAAAAATGCTGATTACTCTGACTTGGTTCACACATATTGTAAGTATGTATTTAAATAGTATATTAGACTCCATGAATATGCACAATTATACCACATTAATTAACAAATTAAAAGTTTAGAAACATGAAATGTAAACTACACATTTTGAACATTACAACCTGTGTATACATATTGAATTATCACAGGGTATCTCATAAATCTGTGTAAAAAAAGAAATTAAAAAAGTAAATTTAAAAATGATTCTGCCTTTCCTTATAGACACAAAAATTTGATCTTAGATAAGCTACACATGATACAATATTATAATTTCTGTTTTTTAATCATATTGCAATTTGTTTACCTAGTTTAAGGCAAAGTAATTTTTTAAAGTTAGAGATAGTTTTGAATTCCAGTTTTGTTCTGATATAAGACTGGGCCTCATGGGGGGCCAGGGAGGTAGCTCAGTGGCATAAGCACCTGCCTGGTGCAAACACAAGGTCCTGAGTTCAATCCCTGGTACCAGAAAAAGAAAGAAAGAAAGAAAGAAAAAAAAGAAAAGAAAAGAAAAGAAAAAGAAAGAAGAAGACCTTGGAATGAAGTATTGAAGGGCTGGCCAAAGAGCTCAGCAGATTAGAGCACCTGCAAGCAGGTACAGGCACTGGGGTTTGATCCCCAGGCCTGCCGTGCTGGCCCTGCTCCCGGGGTGCACAGAGACAGCAATTGAGACTGAGCGTGGTGGCACACATCTGTAATCCCAGTACTTGGGAGGCTGTAAACAGGAGAATCACCATGAGTCTGATCTAGTAATGAGACCCTAAACACCCTGTAGACCTTTCACTAAAAAAATACAAAAAAAAAAAAAAAAGACTGGGTCTCAGGGAACCCAAACAGACATGCACATGAAGAAAAACTCTCCAAAGACTCAGGTGGTATTGCTGCACTTACTGACGAATAAACAGAGAAGTGCTAGATCACTCTAGAAAAGATGACAGTATTACAATGAAGTTTTACTCACTGTAAGTAATAATAATCCTAATAATAACAATCATGAAGTCCTTTATTCTATTTTCTTAGAAAATCTCCAGGTCTAGGTTTATGTAGTAATACTGGCTGTACAGTAATGATAACCATGCATTTAATGTGCGATACCAAGTGTACTATTATACACTTGTGCATTCAGCTCATCTCCACAACACTATGAGTCAGTTACTATATTTTTCCATTTTAAGACAAGAAAACAAATTCAGAGCGCTAAACAACTTTTATGAAAACACAATAACTGATAGTGTTGACACTGGAACACCAGAATTTCTCTTCCTAGTCACGTGGTTTGAAAGAGTACAACGCTAGAAGGAAAGACTGCACTGCAATCCTTACTGTGGCATCTATATGGCTGTGGCATCTATATCTATTTGACTCAGATTAAATAAAAAAGAACTAGTGATTCTATGTTTCAAATTTATGATTTAGATGACCAAAACACTATAAGATACAATTTAGATATCCTATCTAAATTAGACAACTTGATCTCATTATTAAAATAAATTTCTTCATCAAAACTCTAGAATAATTTTATACTGAGAAAGTTAGTCATCCATAAGATTGTATCTATCACTCATTCAGAAAATAGCCAGCAGTCATTGTGAGTCTCTGCAAAACTCAAGGGAGTGTGCTCAGGCTGAGGACTACCAGGAGTAACGAACCAAGTTACAGATTGGGTTTTAAGGAACTTAGTATGTAACAGAATACAGAAGAGATGCTGCTCATAAATAATATAATAAAATATGAAAGCTGTCATGAATAAAAATTATTCTATAGGACTTCCAAGGAAGAAAAGTTTGTTTGCATATGTGAGTATGAGGAGAATGCTGGAAGCAAAATTTGAAAACTAAGCGGATTAGGACTTCAAAGATTAATAGTATTGTAATATTATTTTTAATACATTAAAATTACATAATTGTAATACTTACAGTAAATATCAAAAACTGCTTGTTCTGAATGAAGTGTTTTCTGGCCAGATGGTCCATAATATGTCACAGTGCAAGTAAATGGCACTTGTATATCAGCCTTGGTTGTCTTATATTCCAAGGATGAAGTCATGGTATATAATTGAGTAACTGGATCCATTTCCTGTTTAAAATTTATGACCACCACTAAAGAAAAAAAGAAGTAATGGTAAGACTGTTTTGTGGAAACACACAATCTTTAATTAAGTATCTTAAGACCTTTCAGAAGTGGTTTTGTCCACATCATTGTATTTAACAGGAGGAAACATTGACATGCAGTGAAGTAGGATATCTTTTTAAAATCATGAATCAAGAGAACTACACGAAAATAGATTCATGGAATGCTCTCTCCCACTCACTTTCATTAACTTCTAGTACATGCCATATATAGATAATTTTCTCTGCACTTAATTCTGCACAAGGGCTAAAGTAGTGTTTTTTACAAATCACTTTATGACTCTGGATATTTAAAGCAATAAAGCATACAATAATTAATAAAAAGGGCACCACATATTTTGTTCCTAGATATCTGAGAATCCCTAGAGGACAAAAAACCGAAGCAGGACCTGTGCACTTACTGCCCACCCAGCTCACCTCCCTCCAGGGGCTGCAGCAGCCTTCCACTCCTGTACCACGTGATGTTGCCAACTGGGTAGCTGTCTTTCGAAATGCAGTCACCCAACTGCAAAACAAAAAGGAAATAATATTTTCCTGTCTCACCTTGAGGCTGTCGATCTGTATAAAAATACAGTTTTACCCACTTTTAAATATACAGTAGAACAATGCTATTAACAAAATCACATTCACTTAAAGGCAAAACTAAATTTGCAACATTAACCAAAGAACGTAATCTAATTACATTAACATTGACGTTTACTGTGGTTCACACATCTTCATATGTGAGACTCATTTAGTGGAAATATAGGGGTGCCCTTCCAGCATCACACTACAGCATAAATAATTCAGACTATATATACTTGCCATGCTCAATAATGCCCACCTCTTTCTTCAATTATGTTTAATATTGCATGTTCAGTCAATAATATTATTCAGTAAAATTTAATCTGAACTTGATTTTGCTTACCCAATACAGACACATTAAGGAAAATTTATCTATTTTGATTAGTGAAAATTAAGTAATTGATATGCTCACTGATAGACTTCCAACCTGTCCCCTCTCCCCATCAATACAACTTCCCTTCATACCTTTGCTTATGTGATTGTTCAAATCTGATCTTACAATTTTACTTCAAATTTGCAAGTTGCGTCAGTAGAACCAAGTCCACATTCCCTGTGTGTCACGTAAGGCTTTACGATCCAGCCACCTTACCTCTCCAGATGTATGTCTTGCGGCACTCTCTTGCCATCTTAGCACCCAAAGTTTGAAAGACGTAGGACTGATATTCCCAGACATGCTGTTTTCTTTCACATCTCATTCTTAACAATATTGTGGAAGAGCCCTTTCTAACATTTTTCCAAAGATAAACTCATTTGTAATGGACTTTAATTAATAAATAGACTGACCACAGCTTCATTCCTGTGCCATGGCTACAAGGGACACAGTGTCCCCCTGTGACTTCTGGATACTTTCTAACTGGCAGCTGCAACACTGTTGCCTCTACAAGAACCAAGTCCACTTCATTTGTTCTGGGATCTGCAGTGGGAAAAGGCACTTAACATCAGGCTAGCTAAAAGTAGTCAACTGAAACAAGTTCTCACCTTTTTTAGCTGTTCTGTTTCGAGATACGGGGCTTTGCTTACAATTTCAGGTTTAGATGGTTGCTCTAAAGACAAGTAGAAAAAGGTTTTACGCATACATGGAAGAAAACAAAGGATGTCAGTGATTTGGTTTACAGAAAAATATTCATATACTCAAAGCTGAAGCTTGCATATCAAAAGGATAAATTGTCTGACACAAAACGGGTTTAAGAAACTGAGTAGGTCTCACCCATCCAAATACTTGCTTTATTATCTTTCATATGGCTTTAAGTATTTATGAATTGTTTGAATAAAATATCCTTAATGCTTTCTGAATGTTTTTATAAGAAAAAATGTGGAATTAATAGTGGAACAGAAGCTAATGTGTCAATAGGCAACTGGGCATTTCTCCTTTTGATAACTTCTAATTCCTTAGGAAAAGATGTTAATGTCCTCTTTAACTGCTATTTATTTTTCTCTTTGAAAAAGTCACAATAAGCACTGTAAAAACAATAATAACTGCATTTCCTACAGTTACTTTTTTGCTAAGCTTTTCTTTCAAGCCCTTGATATTAGCGACATATTTTGTGTGCAATTTTCTCTATTAGATTTTAACAATCGATGGATATTAGTTGGAGGACTATAAAAAAGGACACACACTATTTTAGCAAAATTGCATATTGATTCCAAAGTGTTTTTTAAAAAAAGTTATATGGATTACATCTTAATATGATTCAAAGATTCATAAAATTATAAAAATTTAGTCAACAGTACTAATTTTAAAATAAGCTAAATTTTGCTTCTTAACACGCATCAGTAAATTCTCTAAAAAATCACTCAACTCAACCTTTTATCACGTAGTATAACCATGCTCTGGTTTGTTTTCTTCTTTGTTGACCTAACTAGCTCTACTAAATTAGCTAGGAATTATATTATTATGCCAGGACCACCTGATAATATGTTTCATGGGGAGGGAGAAAAAGAGGGAGCTACTGAGAGAGGGAGAGATGGAGATGTTTGGAGGGAGGCTGGAAGGGAGGGAAGGAACTGGGGATACAGGGAAGGAAGGAGGCAGGGAGGGAGAGAGGGAGAGGGAGAGGGAGAGAGAAGGTGAGAGAAGGAGAGGGACAGGGAAAGAATATGCATAATGAATGAGAGTGAATGTGTGGTATGCAGGAGGAGGGCAGCCAGCTAATATTCTTATCAGTGTGTGTGTACACCAGATCTATGGCAATGGTATAGACTAGTAAGACTCAAATTATTTCTTTTTTAACCTGATTACAAGTTTTTCACTAATATCCTTTGGGATGTTATCACAAATAATTCAAAGCTAAGTACATGTATTTCCTAATAAAATTTGAAACCTTTCATATATAGAAGCCTTACTTTTCCTTTCACTGTTTCTGTTTTTTATCAGAAAGGAGAAATTATATAAGTGATTGCTTTTTTTGGAGAACAAGGAAGCTGAAACAAGGACTGAGGACTGATACAGAATAAACACACTCAATTAGAGGATCTCATTTTGTTCTAAAACATAGAGTATTACTAATGAACACTGTGAACATTAGCCTTAAAAAAAAACCCCTAGAAATCAATAACTTAATAATAGGTATAGTTTTTGGAGTCTACTTCTCTCAAAGTCAAGTGAAGGTATAGTGATGAAATCAAAAGGGCTCTACATCACCTATACTGGACTAATGCTGCTTTCAACAAAGCATGCCCAGGAGAACTTGGTGTGACAAGGATGCGGAGCACAAAAAGGTAGATGCACTCATTAGACCAACTCACAGGAATTCTTTCAGGCCTTGTTAGCTGTGAGCTCTCACAAATCATGAGGTGTTTTAAATAAATAAATTTGTCCTTGGAATCATGCTGTATTTTTACTTTCTTTGTTAAATGGGTGGATAATCTTAGAGTGAAAGAAATAAACCAAAATATAAAGCTTATGTTTTATTTATTAAACAAGTCATTTTCCACGTTTTTCCCGTGTAAAATACTATTTTCAGATTGACTTAACTTTCCTGGGGTTTCTCCAATTGAAAAGGGAGTTTCAGTTCTAATAAAGCCTTGAAAGGAAATATCTAAGTGAATCTTACACAGAAGAGAAGCTTAGAACTAACTGTGTGAAACCAGCGAGCACTGTGAGAAGCACGGGACTACCAGTGCATCAAACCAGGCCATGGGCGCCGTCTTCCTTTAATACCGCTGACCACCACTGAGGTAGAGGCAGCTTGCAAATCAGCGTGGGCGGCGATGCTCAAACGCTTTTTCAGAGCTGCCCCCTTTTCCGACAGGGAATCACTATGTTGCCCAAGCTGGCACAATCCTCTGGCCTCCACCTCTGGGACTGCTTTTCCTTTATAGACAGTATGTCATAAATACCTACAAATTTAATACAAAACATTCTAGCTAATTAAATAGAGCAGCTTCTCACCTTCTCAAACTCTCTTCATTAGCTCCCTAAGAGGGTCCCAGAAGCAAAGATAAAATCCCATCTATTCTCACGCATTCATTAGTCTGGTGAGTTTAAGTTGAATCCCTAGACTGGTGAAAAAGCTGTGTGAGGTCAGAAATTAATAGCAGCACCAACAAAGCAACGTCTGGTGACCAGCTCAGTAATTCTTCCATATCACCACCACCAACGGGCTGGTTCTCCGGGCAACCATTTGACCTCTGAGCCTTTTGCACAATCACTGGAATGAATAACTGGGAGCTTTTAAAGCTCTATTCTCACTTCTTAATAATTTTACTAATTCTAAGTATGCACTAAATACAGTTTGATTTTGATGCCATTCAACTAAAACAAACAGAAAAAGTTGATAAGGGGTGACAAAGCATGTCACTTATTTGAATCTGACCTGGCTTCTGGGTTTGATTTCTTATATCCGAGGTATCACTTAACGCCAAACAAACAAGTCTATATTACAGGTAAAGTAAGCAGTTACAGACTCTAGTGTGAATTTAAAAACATGGACTTTGCCTGTGAGGACAGCAATGTGCGGCAGGCTGGTCTGAGACTGGCTCGCGAGAGCAGCTCTCCATTCTGTGGTGGATGGTGCACGTTGCTAGGTGACTCAACAGAGGGAAACAGGGGGCTGACTGACGAGCTGGTAACTCCTGGGCTGCTGCAATATGCACATGCACATAATGAAGGCCTCCCTCCCACAGCTGCTGTTCACTTCACAAAAAGTGACTGAAATAAAGTCATTATTTAAAAAAAAGAACGACAACAAAGCAAAGTCCTATATATGATCTTATAAACACTGCAGCACAAACTAAGGTGTCATTTTATTGAATTTGCAGGGTCTCATGGTTTCTAGTATAAAATACCATTTTCAAGGACATGTAACGTGTCTATGTAAATTCTCCCTGGCCCACAGCCTGGAATGCAAATTTTGCTTCTGAGAATCACTTTGTTTTCAACAATTTCCAAAAGGAAAGGGGGCAAGGGTACTGGCGCTACATGCAGTGTGAGTGGGTTTTCACAATCACAGGAATCCTTGTATTATGAAGTGACTTACAGATTTTAGTTAAAGAGACCACTGAATTTTCTTTCTTTCTTTCTTTCTTTTTTAGATTTAGTTGTGGCATTTTTAAAAAAAGTAAATATTGAAAATATCACAAATAATTTTTATACATGTAAAACCTGTATGTCTCAATTTCCTTGTATATTATGTTGATATTCAAAAAGAACTCCAGAATGACAAATTATGATATATGGTGACCTCTGTAACTCAGTATCTCTACCTACTATGGCACTCTTATATCTAGTTATATTTATGAGATGACAGCCTACAATTTAAAAAGTGGGGGTATTTTTTGTTCTTTTTAGAAAATGTGTCCCAAGTAATACATCATCCATCTTTCTAATGACATAAAAATGAAAGAAAATATAGAAAAAAATACGTGGGTCACTGGAAAGTGTAGTGTCAGTTTATCAGATGTTTCATGGAAGTACACATGACTGGCAAACAACTGGCCCTTTGTTTGATTCATAAAATGAGATGTGTGGATCATTTCTGGAAAGTGCTTTAAGTTGAAAGGTAATCAACTGAAACATGTAATATGCTTTTACAAGTTTCTTTGGAAGAACAAAGGTTTCCCTTGCTAGTACAGCACTCTTTGAATCCACATCATGAACCCATAGGAGCTTTGAAGTCTCCATAAATACTTAAGGGACTTAGTTGCATAGGTTATTACAAGAGGAATAGGAAAAAATCCCTGGTTACTTGCTGTAGTTGAGGACTTCTGGGTTTCTTTCTCACTATTTATTTTAATAACTTTTAGGTGTTGTCAAGATTTCAAAAAGCAGAAGGAAAATGTTGAAAAGCATAGTAATTCTTGCCTAATTAAAAAAAGCTGACATTTTGAAACTTTTGATGTTTATTTTCCCTAAGACATTAAAATGTAACAGAGGTGGGACATTCTATTTGAATTTGAAGACAAAACTCTTTAATTATTACTGCCATTCATTTGCAAAGCTATTTGCAGGGTAATGTTAGCTATATGCCATTATTAGGCAAAATAACTTTGCCACAATGACTACAATAATTTCAAGTTTCCCTTACAATTTTTCTTTCTGTTTATCTTTTCTTTGATCCTTCCGTATTTTCTGAGATTGAATCTAGCTATATTGCTTAGAACTCATGATCCTGCCTCAGTGTCTCAGGCAGTTGCCAATAAAGGCATCTCACATCGCTCCTTATGTCACAATTTTTTTTAGTGTGTTCATCACACACACACACATTTGTGATGTGATGAGTTTTTTCATTAATAACTACTTTATAAACCAAATGAACATTTTATGTCTATATCCAGAAAGCATTAAAACTCTAAATATATAAATCTATAGACACATATGTCTTAAATAAATTAAAAGATAAAAATTCAAAAATTACAAAGCAAAAATTATGAAGTAAATAAATATTAAAAGCTTAGATCTCTAAGTCAAAAGATAATGTATTATCTCACTCTTAATAAATGAAAATAGCATTTTTTGGTTTAGTCTAATATACATACATATATATGTTGTATATAAGGGAAACATATATATATACATACATATATATGTATGTATATTAGACTGAACCAAAAAATGCTATATGATTATATGTGTCATGTCCATGTATGTACCACAGAATATTTCTTTGAACCTATCACTGAAAATTAAGAGATCATATGTTAGCTACCACTAGTATCGCACTGCATATCTCAGGAAAAAGTACATGACGAAACAACTGTGAGCATCATACTTGAATTTCATACTGTTTTTCTTGCTGGCCACATGCATGGCAGAACACTCTCTAGAAGGCCTCTTACTGGAGACATCTGCTCTAGAGACATTACAGAGAACTGGGCCTCACTCTAAAGACTATGTCCTAGCCCCGGCCACCAATCTGCCTTTGCAGTTAGACTGCAGACTACTTACTGAACACGTTGACTACTGTTGGCGCCTCAAACACGTTGTCCTCTGTTACGAGCATGCACACAAATCTCTTTTGATCACTGATCTTTGCATTACTGATAGACAGAGTGTAATTTTCTGAAAGACTCAATCTGTCTTTGTATTCTGGAACATCATCATATTGCACACTTTTCTTTGTAGAAGATCTGAAGGCAATAAATACTGGGGAGCCATCAGGCTTTTCCTAAAAATTAAAATAAAACATTTTAAAGCAAGGATATTTAGGTGATTCAGGACTACATCCAGAATAATGAAATTTCTTAGGCCACATTCATCTATAAATACGTATATTTTATTCAGGAAGAATTTTGGATATAAGCCTTACATCGATTTTTGTTTCCAGAAAACGAGTCTTTCCAAGAAGGGAGGCTATGAGCTCTTTTGTAGATAGCATATTAAATAGACAGAAGTCCTGGTGTCTCAGCTTCTTTTTAATAAGGAGGAAAGAATTAATGACTATTTGAAATAGAAATGGCACAGCCCTTTGTTTAGTATGAAATAAAGCGTAGCTAAGTACCTGCAACTATATGAAATGCTGTTCAGATAACCATCACAGAAAGCAGACACTGGAGCTGCATATACTGGTTTAAGATATCCTGGCTAGTTAGCTTAGACATATTTTTCCCCTTAACTCACATACTTTAAATGTGCACATCTTTCAACCAGAACTGATGTAGCTGACCTTTACACATAGACAACATTTAATCAGTCTCCATGAAGGAACAGTATTTGCCCTTGTAAAACAATCATGTCCATTAAGCAGGAGAATCAGATTAACCACTAAAATCCATAGTTGTGCTATGTGACTCATAAAATTTAATTTGATAGCTTTCATACAAAAACTTATTATCAAAATAAGATATCATCTGGCCAGCAACACTGAGACACATGATACAGTTCTTCCCTTAGTTCAATAAAAGCTCTGTTACCTAATAAGCAATTTATTCTAAAATAGAAGTCAATCACTTCTCTACTTACATAGCAAGATCTCTGAGAAACTACAATGGCAAAACAAGTTAAAATGCGTGACAAATTTTGAAGTCATACAGAAACGTATATTTTAAAAAAATATTGATTTTTATTGTTAATTTTACCTTAGAATCCACAAATTTTGGTTTCTTAAACATCTGAATGTATGAGTGTTTTCCAAAAATCTCTCAGCTTTACAAGTTTTACAATACAAATCCTTGCCTTAAGCAGTTTTTCATTATAGGAAACAGGTTGGTATAGCACATACTCACTTTTGTAGGTAGTAAATAATGGTTTTGTAATTTTTGCACACTTCATTATATGGTAGATTCTTTGGCTTTCTATGTAGCAATTAATAATTTAACACTAACAACTTCCCTGTAAATTAGACTTGCAATATTAAACTCATTTCTAGATGACACAGCCAGGTGGCTTTCGGTTAGCTAAGTTCCAAGGATTCAGCTGACAAAGCTGACATAGGAGCACAGCAACACAGCCACACGGGACTGCACTGCTCTGGCGCTCCACTGCTCCTGATGGTGCTTCGAGACTGTTCTGCACCAGGCACCCTGGACTGGGACTGAAGAGATTGAAGAAATGGGGTAGGGAGGCCTGAATGGGGCTCTGTGTTCTCTATTCACAGAGTTCCCAGTAATGGTGGAAACTAGTTCATTCTTATCTTCTTCCTTCTTTTCACTTTCCCCAAGCCTTCCACTTGTCTTTCAGGTGGTACATTAAATTAGAGCACATATACTATTTCTTTAAATCAGGACTGACTTTAGAGCACACAACACCTCAAAGGCATCTCATCAGTTTATTGCTTAGATTCTTTTTTTTTTTGTTTAACCATTTGAAATTTACCATTAACATTTCCCAGCACTATTGTGCCAGTTCATTTGAGAGGAAAGCTGTTCCCAGGGATATACTTAGAGTTTTCTTTGATCACAGAAATTTTCGGTGATTTTGATTCAGTGGGTAAATTGTGTGGTAGACTCTGAGACTCTTGGAATTTGGAGGATGCTAGCAGATACGTTGTCCTCATAGGACTTAACTTCCTATTTCCTTGTCTACAGAAAATCAGTCACCTAGAACAGACTGGGTAACAGGAGAGCACAGAGATTCAGTGCGCTGCCTCACGTCCTTCCTTCTTGTCATACACCCCTTGCACAGGTACAGTATAGCTAGGATTTCACAGCCAAGGTCATGACAGCTCACTCGCTCAGGCAACTGTCACACTTCAAGACTAAGTAAATATTTTTCTACGAATTATCTCACTTTGCCAACAACATTACCTCATTTTATAGTGAGAAAATAGGGTTTATTCACTTGCTTATAATCCCACACAGAATATGTGGCAGAACCTGTTGGTTCAAATCCACATTTCAAAAGCTGCATCAAAACCATGCCTTGAGATCACTCGTAAGCATTATTTCCCATAGTATGCTCTGCAGAATTCTTTTGGAGAGATACCTGACGAAAAGTCTGTAGCCAAATAAACCAAAGAATTGAAAAAAACGATAGCCTCTCAAAGAGTTTATATTTTAACACTGAAGGCACTGAGGAATGCAGTAAAGAAACATTTCATACATTATTTGACCCCCAAATCCTTTCCCTGCACAGATGTCTTTTAACATTTTAAGGGTCTGAGGAAACTCTTCTATCGTTTCCAAGGAGACAGATATACTTGAAGCCTGTAAACTGTCATAAGCTCCTGTAGTCCAGAACTGGAAAACTGTAGCACACAGATATCTTTTGTTGATTTTGGTGATTAAATTGACAATATTTTATCAAAGCCACTTCACCATCCTATATCTACCTGGTAGGATCTCTACCTTCCATCGTCTCACGTGCACCTCAATACATGAGAACGTATGATGTTGATACAAACAAAATAGCCAGCAATGTTAAACATAACAAAGCTATCAGGGTAAGCACCAGAAACAGGCTTGTAATACTGATGACTAATTTCCACCGACCGGCTAGCTGAACGTCCTGACTACTGATGCAGCCTTTCCAGTTGCACGATTCAATAGAGCAGGAACAACAAGAAGTCAATGTCCTCTACAGACCTCTGCCATTGCTCCCTATGATACTTTGGAAATCTATCTCTTTCTGGGCCTCTAACTCTTTAGAACAAATCTTCCAGATTAATATGGTATAATAACAGCATGCCTGTTAGATTTATTTAAAATAGGATGTTATTACTGCAATTCAATACATTAATTCAATACATTGCTGACCATTTTTTATTTATTTATTTTTTTGGTGGAACTGGGGATTGAACTCAGGCCCTTGCGCTTGCCAGGGAAGCACTTATTCCACTGAGCCATCTCCCCGGCCCCTTGCTGACCATTTTTTATGTAGCAAAATCATACATTTCTCATGTATTGAGATGCAGGTCAGAAGATGGAGGGTAGAAATCCTACCAGGTAGATGTAGGATGGTGAAGTGGCTTTGATAAAATATTGTCAATTTAATCACCAAAATCAACAAAAGATA
>NDGM011226782.1:0-10373 GCA_002564305.1 Octomys mimax | reverse complement strand
GGGGATTGAACTCAGGCCCTTGCACTTGCCAGGGAAGCGCTTATTCTACTGAACTATCTCCCCAGGCCCTAAGATCTACTCTGAGCATAAATAAAAAACAAGGCACAGCTGAGTGATTTTAGAGATTTTTTTTATTTTGGTCACAAAGGAAGCTTTGGAAAATTGGAAGCTTGAAAAGATGGAGCAGACTGGATCTTGATTGCTAAAAAGATTAATTTCTTTAAACAGACTAGTAAAAAGAGGGCAATGGGAAAATGCCTTGAAGAAATATTAGGAACCACTAAGGTCCTGCAGTTTTCAGGAGCAAGCTTGCAGAAGTGAAGCGCTTTGCTTTGACACGAGAGCCTAGGGCTCAAGGTTGGAAAAGCACTGCCAAAGGAACAGATCCCCTGGGATTCAGGCCAGAGCCCTCCCCACCTTGGAGGCTCTGCAGCCTTGATAGGAAACGGCCCCCTGCAGCTGCAGCAGAGCTTGGTGCCATCCACATTGTGGCAATTCTTAGGCACATGAAAAATGACCTGGGATTCCGGCTTTGCTGATTGCTGTGACTACAGAGGCCGATGGAATACACGGTGCATGAATGCTCTTTTCTTTCCCAACGATTCCTACCAGCTCTTTCCTGAAGTTATTAATACTGAGTGCTTCCGGAAGTAAAGACTCGCTTGGGAAGCAGGAAAAAAGGCAACTCCCTCAAGTATCAGCTGCTTCTAAGGCTCAGGCAGGAGAACCACTTAACCCCAGCATTTTGAGGCCAGCCATGAAACAGTGCATGTCAACAAAACCATTTTGGGGGAGACTTGAGATACATATTTAGTTGTTGGTTTTTTTTTTTTTTTTTTCAGAACCAGGGATTGAACCCAGGCCCCTATATTTGCCAGGGAAGCACTTATTCCACTGAGCCATCTCCCTGGCCCCACCAGCGTGTCTTTGATATCCTGTTATGCCAGAGGCTTTTCTGACCATCTAAATTGCTTAATTACACAAATGCTGTGATATGCGGTACCCTTACGTATAGCAAGAATCTCGTTGTGTGACTGAAATACCATCAGCCTTCACTTCCACAGCTTCTGGATGGGTGGAGTGATAAGCTGGGAATCAAAAATATTTAAAGGAAACATTTGTGCCTCTGTTGCAGAGAGTGACATTTTGCTGTCATTCTTCTCTAAGTGACACAGTGTAAGAATGACTTGCCTATTCCTTACATTTTATCGGGCATTAAAAGTAGTATGCAAGGCCGGCCAGATAGCTCAGCAGACTAAAGCATGTGCTTAAGCAGATGTAGGGACCAGGGTTCGATTCCCAGGGTGCCGTGCCAGCCCCATCCCTGGGGCACCCTGAGAGGGCGACTGAGACTGGGTGTGGTGGCACATGCTTGTAATCCCAGTACTTAAGAGGCTGAAAACAGGAAGGTCACTACTAGTCTGATCCTTTTGTTGAGACCATGTAAACCTTATACTAAATACATAAAAAATAAAATATTTTTTTAAAAATAATATACAAAGACTCTGAAGCAGGGAATGTGTCCATGCTATGTAGAAGTACTATAACCTATTGTATCCGATATCACAGCATTCTGAGTGTGAATATCTGGAAACGACATCACAGTGTTTCCAGATTTTCATACTTATGCATTGACCTAGACCCAAGGGCCAGCTGAAGTGAGCTCGTCCCCATGTACTGTGCAGGAGCTCTGTGGTTCCATGCCCAGGGGGAGTCAGACAGCTCAGGTGTCAGGCAGAAACGGGAGCACCCCAGTTCCATGACTGTTCCTCAGCCATGAACAAAAGCAGCGGCTCAGACTGTGCTGGTAAGCTAGGGCACAAAAAATTAAAATTTCAGTGCAAATCACTTAGCAGTTAAAACTGTGGGCACTGTCACATTTGATGGCCAAAGGCCACACCTACAAGCACGCAATCACTCTATGCAAGAGAAGCCTAATGCCTTCTCAGTATCTCCAGTTTCCATCCTCGTATGGGTACTAGGACCCAAAAACATTGTGGGGTGGGTGACAGGATCTAGGAATTGAACTCAGACCCTTGTGCTTGCCAGGGAAACACTTATTCTACTGAGCCATCTCCCCACTGCCCCCCACCCCTGTTTATACTTTAAGAGACAGGGTATTGTTATTTTTTCTGGTTTGCCCTGAACACCTGTGCTCAAGGGCTTCTACTTCTTCAGACTCCTAAGTAGCTGGATATAAAAGGGACTGCTACTGCACCCAGCATCCTTTTTCTTGAGCAATAGCGGAGGTCCACTAGCCTCAGACATTGGCTGGGTTTCCTCTGGTGCATTCCTAAGTACACCTTTGGTCTGAGCCACCTGAGTTTTCATTATCTCTCTATTAAATAAACACTCCCACCAGGCTGCTTAAACATTCTCTGGCCCTCTTCTCTAAGTGTCCCTATAGTAGCAAGTACTCATGTCTGTGAAAGACAAAACTTCAGCTTTTGGTTCTGTATCTACCTCAGGGACTGTGTGCATAGCCACTTCTCAAGCTATTAGACACTGAAAATAGTTACATATAAGTTATCCAAAACCAGGGCACAGGGCAGGGGGCCTGTGATGTAGCTCAATGGCACAGCACCTACCTGGCAAGATGAGTCCTGAGATGAGTTCACACTGGAACCCCTAAACACACATGAAAAAAGTGATAGTAAGTGGTCCTGTTTGTAGATCCCTTTCTCTCTGTCTCAGTCTGTTGGCAAGAAGCCCCATGATGAGACAGTGAGAAACCAACCACTTACGTCCTTTGTCCTTGCTCTGTTCCCATCAAGAAAGGATTCAGGCAAGACACAGAAGCCATAAAGAAACACACACTTCTTTTATTAAAAGTAGATAAAACAAGAATCACAATGTCCCACAAAGGCATCTGCAGGGAGGACAAGTTCCTGTATATTTGCTTGTATACAAAGGTTAATCCTGGTGCTTATAGAACTAAGGGTGCTCTGATACTTGTCAACATTTTTACTTCAACTGTACTTTGAAGGACTTCTACAGAATATTTTCATTCTTGATGCTATTGTTCTCTTGCTTTTGGCACCCAGGAATAGCAGAAGGAACCTGCACAGTGTATCACCTTAAGATGTCATTGTCCTCTGTGGGACCATCTTAGGTATAAGACCTAAAAATGATTATTAATGTACTGTATATCATAATAATTCTTCTGTGATTAACTAACAATGCATACTAAATGAGACCCACCACCAAGCCCTCAGGCCTACTCTGTTTTTGAACTGGGGATTGAACACAGACCCTTGCGCTTGTCAGGGAAGCGCTTATTCTACTGAGCCATCTCCCCAGCCCCAGGCCTACTCTCTATCTGCCTAGCACTTATCTCTAAAGAGTTGGGACCCTAAAAGGTATTGGGGCGCAGAGTCGTTCTGGCTGCTTCAAGCTGAATGTGGGCGTCGAGGGGAAGGATTTAGGGTCCAAACTCTTCCTGACTTTCGAAGTCAGAGTCTGTCGCAGGAGGTCCAAAATACAGGGCTGGCTCAGCGCGGGGCCGAATCCTATTAGTGACATAGGCAGACTCAAAACTAGAAGACATCAACGTTAGAACACATTTCAGTAAACATGGTAAAAGGAACACAATGATAAGAAGACAGCCAGTAATAGATATTAACCACTTCCATCCAGGTATCTCAAGTAAAAAAGACCACATGCTTCCAGTGAAGTCAGTTGGTCGTGGTTTTGCACGCTCTGCACCTGCACGCTTGGGGGTGTACACACAGCATTCACCTAGGATGATTGCGCACCTCCCACCTGTCGCAGCTGCTGCAGCGTCATGTGCCATTTGGTGCTGTAGTTCTGCTGTCTTCAAAAGTTGAGCTTCAACATTTGACAAAGCCTTCTCTTTGTCTGTATCATTAAGAGCTTTATCAAGATAACTAAGCATGGATTCTACCTGCCAGCCAGCATCGGTCAGGCCCACAGAGTGAGCGGACTGAAAAGACAGACTGCTCTGCTCAAGGAGCAAAGAGAAGTTCACAGGTTCATCCAGCCTTCTTGCCCAGCGCACTGGCACCCAAGGAAAGCCCAGAGTGCACCTACCCACCCAGCCAGGAGGCAGCCAGGGCCATAGGTTGGTACCACAGAGCCACTGAGTGTCATTCGGGGCAGCCCAGCGCATATCAGGCCTTGAAGACCAGTCGGTATCAGACGAATTGTTTGTTGAAAAAACGATTGTGTGCTGGCACTGCTCAGGGGGAATCCAGCCCAAGATTTTGGGAGCATAGGGCCAGGCAGAGTGAGAAGGCACACGCTGTTCCCAACAAATTGGAGCTGCCTGGCTAGGGCGCCCCATGCTGGGAGTGAGCCAGAGGTCTTTGTCCCATATTTGGAAATATCCATCTTTGTAGCGGTAACTTTCATCTCTGTCTGCTGGGAAGATCCTATGTTTTGGAAGGAAAGACTCAGAATATGTGTCAGTACTGGAATCATTAGCATTCATTGAGAAGTTTTCACCATGCCCACGACGGTCCGATTTAAAATTGACGGGCCACTGAGATATGTCAGAATCAGTGGGCCTACGTAATGGCATAGACTGGGACTGCTTTCCAGGCATGTACCAATGCAGTCTACTCCAGTCACTGCCCTGCAGTGGTAAGAACCGCCAAGGGAATCCAGAGGTGGGGGAAGGGGGCAGGAGCCCACACACCCAGCCTCCTTCCTTCCTCAATTCTTGGGCATATTGCTTGGCCCAGAAAACAAAGGAATTGTGTTCTTTTTCAGTATGAACACTTTGGGACAAAAAGCCCAGCAGGAGTAAAATGTAAAGCATTGTTAGGCAGTCAGGCAAGGGTGGCAACTGAGTTCCTCAGTTTTTCAGGGTGGGCAAGTTAAGTATTCACTTATCTAAAGTTTAGGTGAGTGGCCAGTTCCCACAGGTTCACACTGCTGGGATGGTGGAATCTCTGGAAGATGTTCTCCCTTCTGATGTTTCTCTCAAGAATGATGCACCCAGTTGGATATCTCTGTGATGTTGATAACTGTTGGAGAAGAAAGAAGTTCAGAGATTTCAAAGAGGAGTTAATTTTGGGCTTTGTGGGTGCTCCCCATATTGTTGAATGAAAGCTAAAGTATGAGAGGTCTTTGAGGCTCTATGAATGCTTGTGGAAATACCTCTAATCCAGATTCTTCTATTGCCCACTGGAAAACATAAGAAAAGTTAATCTTATGGCACCTTAAATTGGGCATTGGTCAGTCTTCACCAATGTCCCTTAACTGGCATGGGGGGAGGGTTGGGGAGCAGAGACAGAGCATTTTTTTCTAGTTGGCACTTTATTGGAAAGTTTTTAATTGCATAATTGGCCAAAAGGAGAATTCTATGGTACTGATTTACTCAATTGAATGTAGTAAAAATTCAAGTACATAGTTATCGCCCACTTCAAATATTATTTCATTTGTTTTGCCAAATACAAACTGTACATTATAAAAAAATCTACACGTTACTCTTGTTTATGCCATTTAAATTTTTGATTAAATAGGTGACATAGCAAGCTATTTTGAGGACAGCAAACTGAAGAGCTTCCCTCAGTGGCACACACTCTAGCGCCCCCCACTGCCACTACTGACATGTGTGTTCTCTTGTAGCCAACAAATGACTCAGAAGGCTTCTCAGGACCCGGTGGCCCCCATGCAGCAATGGCGAACCTTCTAGAAACCCAGAGCCCCAACTGACCCAAAACAACTTGCTAATTCCAAAGTGCCTAGACTGCAAAGAAACCTGAACACTGAGGTTTTAATATGGAAAGAAAAGCCTTAGTCATTAGAAGCAAAGCATACAGATCTTTTCTTGAAACAGATAAACAGGTGAAATATGCAAGGCATAACTTTGGCAATACAGACCTAGTATCTTATCAAACATCTGTAAGAACAAATTCCTAACACTGATTTCATAAACGATAAAGTGACTAACATATACCAAAATATTATCACAGTATTTGAATTCTTTGGCACTAAATCAAATTTAATCAGCTCTCTCTATATAAGCAAAAGCACTCACAAAGTGGAATTATCAAAGTAAGCTTAGCAAAACTAATAACAATGTTGCATTTTTTTAAAACAAAGCACTCTTACCCCACAGCGCATCAGAAGAGATGGAAACAAAAATGTGAAAGCCTAGGAATAGTGCCTATAAATACAAACTCAACAGATGAGACACTTTACTGAGTATAAATTATCTTACCTGAAGCACACAGCTTCACCTGTGTCAGAATAACTCCAAATCCGTGGGCTGTAGCCTATCATAAAGAGAAGAAAATGGAGGTTTGTAGTGTTAAGCAGAGAAAGAGCAGGACAGAGAGAAAATTTAGATTGGGTTTGGGTTCTAACCTTACCACTCTCTAGGTTGGCAGTCCAAATCAGCAACAGAAAGGTCTGCCCAGGCACCCGGGAAGCCCAGGAGCCGGGCCCTCGTACAAGGAGGAAAGAGCCACTTGCTTGCTGAGTTCTGGTAGCGCTGCACCTTCCTGGAAAGGATTCAGGCAACAGGTAGGAGGGCAGAAACATCAGAGGTATTTATCATGAAGTCAAAAAAGGAGGAGTTACGTCGTCAAGGAGGAGGGCGGTCTCAGCTGCGAAGCCAGCAGTGCTGAGTGCAAGTCAAGCTTTTCTGTGCACAGGGAACAGGATAATTATGTGCTTAGCAACAATTTTACCTGGAATTTACTTTGGAATTGCAAATGCCTTTCTGCTCCTTATAGATGGTCAGTGTTTCTTTAGGGGATTTGGTTAAGGAGAGAATTTACGGAAGAGAATTTGAAAAAGGTAATTTTTTTTGTTTAAACCAGGTCCAGTCCAAAAGCAGGAGGGTCTTAAAACACCTCTCTCTTCCTGATATTGTAGGGCTGTAAGTTATGGGCGCCAGGAATGGAGCACACCTTGTTCTAAAGTTAGACAGCCAGGTGCCCAGGTCTGAGAAAGAATGTGCACAAGGTACAACCCTCAGCTGTCACTGTGTTCTGTGGGGTCACATGCAGTCTGAGACCTAATAAGGGGTTCTGAAGTCTTTCTGTCACTTACGGGCAGCACATGCTGTCTGGAACCCCCACCCCATCCTTCTGTCTATTGAAATCGAGTTGCCTAACAGATTCATACAGTCAGCTCATTCACATCCAGGAAAGCTAAGCAGGCACACACCCTCCTACTGACCTTTCCTTCTCTATAATCCATCCATCTGCGCATCCATGGCCTGTGTTCCCAGGGTTACATCTCTGCCATACATGAAGTATAGAGGGGGGTTCTGGTTGCACTTTTCCATAAGGTGACCAGACCAGACCCTGTTCAGCGCACCAATCTGTTTAAGTAGCTTCACTAACAAGAACAATTTTTTAAGTAGCTTCACCAATAGCCTCACAATCCCCAGGGAGAATTCCAGTGTGTGGGAGACAGCACAGAGCACCCCTAACATGACCACTCGGAATCAGGCTCCAAACTGTTCTGCATCCACATGGTCCTTGCACCAGGTTCCCGAATCTGATAAGACAAATTCCACTGGCAGCCAACAATTTAAATGTATTAGATCCACTGCAGACAAGGAGCAAGAGATGATGGAAACCTGGTTAGACCTCCATGTGGAAGATCCCGCATCATGATACAAAGTCTCCTCCTTGGGGGAAAACAGTTCAGCTCCATTACAAGTTGCTTCCACTCCCTAAGCTCCTATCACAGAACTCCAAGCCATGCTGCCCTTCTGCGTTTGGTGGCCTCCGTGTCCACAGCACCATCTAGCATCCAACAAAACGGGGGCTCCTTGACAGGCTGAATTAAAGGTTGCAATGAATTTTCTAAGTCATGGTTAGGAAAGGTAAAAGTGGGATTCTCTCTAGACAGACACTAAAATTTTTATCTGTTGCTATTATGTTTCTAGATTTGCACATGATTTTAGTTATGCTCAGAATCCTTTTCAAAAATATACAGAATATAAAAGGATGGATTGTGTGTTTAATACCTTGGATTCAGCCCCCACTGTGGCCAAATAAACAAAGTATATTTTGAGGGTAACAAGGAAAAATGGGGGGAAATTGAAGTTCCCTGAACAGTTTATCTGATTCCAGTTACTTAAAACTGGAACATATTACCAATATTAAAACCTTGGTAGCCACTTTTATATATGCTTGTTCCTGTGGGCAGTACATTTGGTGTTTTGTGACTGCGATTTGAAGACAAAGTTATTGATATTTATTAAAGAATGTTTGGGAACATCACCATTACTGTCATGCTGGGAACATTACAGTGAGGTATGGCCAGTTTTTTTTATGCCTTTCACAACCTTCCTTTATTGTTCTACATGTGAAATTTTAGATAACCTTTGCAGGGTCTAATAAATTTACAAATAACACTAAAGTGTCATAGATGCTGCAAATGTTTCTGATTCCTTGTGCCCAAAAGCAGCCATTTAGGGTATTTTATATAGCATGCTTACTTTCCCAGCATACATTTTTAAAGTTGTTTCCATCAGTCCTTACAATAACATGTTTTCTGGGATTATCTTTTTTTAATTGTTTAAAAGAAAGATGTTTAATCTATGGTGTCCTCATAGACATGGGACATATTCTCATCAAAGTTGAAATTGTTTTTCTTAAAAAATAAGTATTTTTCTGCCATCTGATTCCTAAACAGTCCCGGAACTTGTGCCCATCATCTGTTAAATCTATTTTAATGTGCTTCACTAAACATGAGCACCTTCCGTTCCTCAGCAGCCCCCATACAGTCTCTCAAGGGGCAGAAAAGCATTTGGGGCCTTCCAGAAAGTGGGGGAGTTTGTGCCATTGCCTTGCAGAATGCCGGTCTCTCGAGATGCTGGGACCCTCCATGAGTGACAACAGTGGCCTGGCTTTGAGTGCATTTTTTAATCCAAGCTCAGAAATGGAAGAGGCCCCTCTACCATTCTTTCTTGCTTAGAGGTCTCTTGTATCTCCAGTAGATCTCTCTGACAATGGTCACCTGGATTCCTTCATGGAAAGAAGAGACAGCTTTTATCTAGGCATCTCTCTTGCTCTTAAAGTGTTGATCAGATATGGCTGGGAGTGAGGTAGAAATGAATTCACAATGAGAGGACCTGGGAGAAACCATACATCCTGAAACGATAGATAGAGCTCTACCCTGAGGGACATGGTCCGGATTTCAAATGAGAAAAATCTTTGATGGTCCTTTTACAAATGCAAATAAAATGTCATTTCTGAATGCTTTGTCCAAGTTCTTTCAAGGTTTACAGTAAGACTCATGTTTGTACCGTAAACATTTGAGTATTGAAGGGACCTTTTTTTACCTTGTAGGGTAAACCATCTCAATGCTAAGCAGTTACTTTCCTTTGCAAGATTCACTGTAGTTAATCTTTGCAATCTGAAAAGAAGGGGCAGCTACAGAACACTGGGGAAAGATTTGAATTTTTTCTTTTAGTTTTCACAAAGAGGATACATGCTAGCAGTGTATGATTCTGAGCATAGGTCATCTGGGCTGATGTGCCCAACTCATACACGATTTAAATGGCAGACTGTGTGGTCCTGTGGCCCTAGTAAACACTTCTGAAAGTGTGGAGTTAGTGCCTGCGATACCCATGAGCACTAGGGTAACACATGCAGCGATGTTCCTGGTACGTTTCAGGGGTGAGCTCAGCCTTGCCCGGGAATGTAGCGAGAAGCTGTTGCACACCTTTAGGATTTGGCATCCCAGGTGGTTAGGGGAGACAGGACTCCTGTGGGGCTCATAGTCTCGGGGAGTGAGGCACACCCAAGGACTGAGAAAGGACACACTTTGTGTATGTGTCTGTACTGGGTCCACTTTCTAGTCGCATTTTATTCTAACCTTCAATAATCCTGTTACCTACTGATGAGCTTAGGATATATGGGCTCAGGAGCAAACTACCAAAATCACTGTTGAGTGATAGAATATTTAAGCCTTAGCTATTTTTTCTTCAAAATATCTTCTTTGTAATTAGGCTATGTTGGTAGTATGTGATAGGTATAGACAGATCAGAAAAATTGGTAAATGTAATGAAATATTTTGCTCATTTTCAAATCCCTTTTTGCTGTCTTCTGCTCCAAAACTTTACACACACACACACACACACACACACACACACATTTGCTTATGTCCAACAAAATTATATATATATATATATATATATATATATGAAGTATTTTTAAATTTTGCTATCATTCCCTCTAGAATCCTGTTAGTTCCATTTGCTCTTAGTTTAAGTTGACTTTTGGCTGATATGTAAATCATTAAAATACTCATATTATTGTATAACGAAAATGAGATTTGCAGTTGAAGAGCAAGGTTGGGCTTAGCCGTAAAGCACAAGCTGGACTTTAGAGACAAGGATCAGTGGAGGAGATCTGTGGAGGAGAAATCCCCAGGATGTCGCC
>NDGM011226772.1:833-11713 GCA_002564305.1 Octomys mimax | reverse complement strand
CCCCACAACACTCCAGCCAGCCAAACCTGCCCTGAAGGCATTCGGAGCAAAAAAAAAAAAAAAAATGATGAGAGAAACAGAGACAGAGACAGAGAGAGACAGAGAGAGACAGAGACAGAGACAGACAGAGACAGACAGACACAGAGAGAGACAGACAGAGAGACACAGAGAGAGAGACAGAGGGAGGGAGAGAGAGAGAGAGAGAACAAATGGTACTAAGAATTTCAAAACTTGTGACAAGCCAAAGTAGGCAGGCTCCAGAAAGTGGCTTACATCTGAGCCTTCTTAGCTGCTGAGTGCCAGGGCAGGGAGCACGGGAGAAGGCCAGAGCAGCAGGAGTAGGCAGTTAAAAGATAAAGTGGTTCAGACCTTTTGCATTCCACAAAAACCCTGAAGTCATTAGCAGTCTCTAACACAACATGCATGGGTCAGGCTGAGGACAAATGAATGGGCCAAAAGCACACCGAGAGTAAGCAGGCCTCCCCAGTCCCTGCTCGGACCAGCTGAGCTTTCCTCTGGAGAAGCTGAACCTGAGTGCTTCTACTGGGAAACAACAAGAATAACGGAGGGAGCAAGGAGCATCCAGTATGTTCAGTGGGAATTGCTTGAGCCCTTCGCAGGCTCCAAGGACTCTCATTGCTGGACCTGTACATCCTTTTCCTCCATCCTAAAACCATAGATTTGAAGTTTCCTGTTTGAAGAAACTCACAAGTCCAAGAGAAGCACCTGTCAGTCCTGACAGCTCGAGTTGCGGAAGGAAAGACCTGCCTCACTCAGTGCCACGCTGTGTCCCACCACCTGGAAAAGGCCACCAGCACACCATGAGCCTCAATTTGGCTTGTTTTGTCTTAGGACAGGTGTGGACGAAGAGAAATAGATACAAATAGATGAAATTTTGACCTACAAAACCAAATCTAAGCAAAAATAAAGGACAAATTTCTTTAAAAAAATAGAAAAAAAATACAAGGACACCAGAAAATTTCAAATAACCATAATAAATGCTCTGAAAGACAACATAAATGGCATTTACAAAACGTAAGATTCCACTTAGAAAACAAAGGAAAACCGGAAATAACATCCAGACGGAGGAAAAAAAGAGATTTTGAACCTGAAAGATATGATTAACAGAATTCACCAAGCTTGGAAACCAAGGTTCAACAAATTACTGTAAAGTAAAACAAAGGTCATGAAGGCAAAGAATATGTTAGAAGAAATATTTTTAAATAAGAGAATCATTTCAGAAGAAACAACATGTCCTGCTTTGGCAAGCGCAGGGACCAGGATTTGATCCCTGGTCCTGCATGCTGTGCCAGTCCCACCCCTGGGCACCCACCGGCCACTGAGTCCAGGCATGGTGGTGCACACCTGTAATTCCAGTGCTGGGGAAGCTGAAAACAGGAGGATCACTATGAGTCTGAGCTGCATAGAGAGACTCTGTACCAAATACATAAGTGGAAAAAAAAAGAAAGAAAGAAAATACAACATGTCTAATAATTTCAGCAAAAAAGATGTGAGACATGAGAAATAAAGGAAAAAGAAATTATGAATGAAACAATAACAAAACTTTTCCCAGAGGGCTGGACAGATAGCTCAGCAGTCTAAGCACCTGCCTGGCAAGAGAAAGGACCCTGGTTCAATCCCTGGTACTGCATGCCATGTTGGCCCTGGAAACCCTGGTGCACCTTGCTGGCCACTGAGACCGGATGTGGTGGTACATGCCTGTAATCCCAGCACTGGGGCAGCTGAGACAGGACAATCACTATGAGTCTGAGCTGCATAATGAGACCCTGTACCAAATAAGTAAATAAGTAAATAAATAAACAAGGCAAAATGATAAATTATATAAAACTTTCCTCAGAATTGAGTTTATATGTGACTTTTCAGTTTGGAAGAACTAAAGTGGTTCACTGCCCAATGAAATAAAAACTGACCCACAATAAGATAGCTTATGATTAAATTTTAAAATATCAAGAATAAAAGTTATCAGAAGAGAGTATATAGGAGAAAAAGAACAGACAGACAAATGAAAAAGGTCACAACCAAATAATAAAGAATCCAGCTGAGCAAGTGAAAGACACTTACAGTCCTAGAAGGAAGGACAATCACTGGGGCCCAGAAGCTAGGGGCCAGTCTGTATTCCACCTAAAACAAATAAATAATGAGGCATTATAAGTTACAGTCATGGAGAATTAAATTCAAATTCCGGGGAAAATTCAGTCACAATTTATATCCAACACAACTATCAAAGCAGGCATGACAGCAGAATAACAAGTTCAGGAATTTATAGCCCCAACAATTGATCACAAAGAAGCATCTATTTTTAAGAAAGTAATGAGATGTGCTTCAGCAAAACCAAAGAAATAAGCTGATAAGAAAGGAAAAATATGCAGGATACAAAATATGCAGAAGTCAAGCCTAGAGAACAGCAGATCCGTAGGGCAGTGATGAAAATGAGGTCTCAAGCTGACAGCCACACCCAGGCCTGCAGAGCAGACCATGTACCTTGAAGCTGAAGAGGTGGGGCATCACAGCAGATGCTAGATAGTCCCAAGGCCAGAATGCTTCACCATACCGACAGGTATTCTAAATGAAGTTTGGATGTGAGATAGCAAATGGTACCAGAAATTTGAACAAACCAAAGTTTAGAAATAAAATGGAAGGCTTCGCCTCAAGGAAAGCAGCATGCTGCAAAGGAAAAGAAAATATACTCTTTGGTTTTCAGTAAGAAAGGTTTTCTGAGAGTGCTGTATACTAATGATACCCAGAGAATAACTATTTTTTTCAAATTGGCTAGTGGGAGAATGATAGCAGGGAATATGGAGGGGCATGTAAAGGAGACCTAAATCTTAATCCTTTATAGTACAATGTCAGTGAACAACCACTCTCACTGAAAAATTCATAAATCTGCAGTCTAAGCCTTTGGAGAGTCAAGGCACAGAGCACTGGTATTTCCATCATAGACATTACAGTACTGTTGACTTTTGAACCCATGTATGCAGACTACTCAAACAAAACTCGTGTAAATGCTTATATACTTTTATATATTTACCATAATAAGTATGAAGGGGGGAGAGTAGGAGTTTGGGGAGATTACTTAATCTAGCCTTCAGTTGAGTACAGTAATAATTTTTTTCTGTTTTAAGTTGGGTTCCTGGTGGGATGAAAGACTATAGAAGAAATTTGTGGAGGACAGTTTGGTGAAACAAAACTCTCAAGAGTAAAAGCAATGAGATAGCGCAAAGAAAGGAGTTAAACTGAGAAGCAATGCCAACAAGTGCCTGGCAGGGAGCCCTGGAGCTGGGACAGCTCCTCAGAGTAGTCCCCAAGAAATAACCCACCAAATCTTGGACTCCATTGACAAACTACTCAAGGACAACCACCCCCAGAGGGGAAGGGTTGTGTTAGACATAGTGTTAAGAAAGTCTGCTTCCTTAACATTAAAGAAGGAAATTCTTGGAGAAAGAACCCACTCTGAGTCATGAGGCAAAGCTGCCAGCAGCTGAAAATAAAAGCTCCAGTCCTGATGGTGGAGTTTGGGGGTCACAGAGGAGAATGAACTGACGGTGCAAGTGTAGAGTTTTATTTGTCAGTGTGGGAAGATGCAAAGGCTTCCTCATGTTGTTTTTTAAAAGTACACTAATTTAAAAACACTTTTTGAGATATTGGTGATTTTCAGAGATGAGTCACAATTCCTTGTTTTTCTCTACAGTGTTACTAAGTCATAATAGGAGCTATACTGTTACTGCTGATGGACAAAATCTCTTTGGAAAATGCTTTCAGAGTTTTACCTTTAAATGGATGGGCATCTTGTGCAGTGAGCCCTTGCCCCAGGCATAGGGGAGTCCACTTGCCCTAGTGGCAACTTTGTGGGAGCTGCTACAGGGTCCTAAAGGTAGAAGCATGGGGACATACATGATACGGAAGGAAGGGAAAGAGGGTTGGTAGCCATTAGCAGTCCAAGCCTTCCCCCTCCTAACTGTCCGTCTTCATCTGTGAAGTAACTATAAGTTCTCTCAGTTAACCACCAGCACTTGGGTGAGGTGGGAAGAGGCGTAGCAACATGGCGTCTCCAGGTAGCTCACAATGCGTTCGCTGACAGGTGTGAAGGGGAAAAGCTCTAAAAGGGGAGAAGTACTAAGTCTAGGAAAGCAGTGGACTCTTGAATCTACCCCATGAGCCTAATGTTTGTGAAAGAGATTCCTGTGGCATCTCACCATCTGTTTACTGAGCGCCAATATGTCACTGGCATTGTATGGGATTCCAGGAAGGATGCAAGAAGAAATCTACAAGACTGAAGCAGATAACTGAAGCAGGAGGGATTACTCACTGTGGGGAAGCTGTACCTAATCTGACATCACTAGAAAATGTAGAAGGGCAGGATGAAGCATAGGTACTGTTGGGGGACACTTCAGGAGACATTGGCAAGGAATTATTTAGAAAAATCAAAATCTCCAAAAGCCAGGTAGGGAGTCATGAAGGAGCAGAAGGTCAGAGTTAATTCAGTGCAACTTCACATGCAAGTGGAGTACCTGCAGCGGCTGTGTAGCCATTTGCTGGCAACCTTCTTTACTTTGCTAGACTGTGAAATCCATTTATTCTGAATTTATACACTGGTACATTCTCCTGGATCTTAGTATTTTTCTCCCAAAACTGAAAATGTAGAGATATGGCTGTATCATGTCCACGCAAACTATAATTCAAGATAAGAAGGACTTTTCATAATATTTACCTAGGAATTTCATTCTTTAACTTTTAGAATTGAAAACACTAGCAAAATGCTATTTTAAAAATATTTTTAATAAAAAGGAAAGCAAGCTGTGAGCCACGTTAGAATCAAATGACATTTTCAAATATTTATCCAATAAACTATAGTGCGTTGTCTTCATGATGTCTTCTCAACCACTTAAGTATTAAACATAGACATATCCAAAATGTACTTATTTCAAGTGGTCCAAATATTCATGTATCTTAGTTCAAAGCATCTGTAGAGTTCTCATTTCATGTACCATTCAAGTTTTCTACTTCCAAAGTTCTAGCTATGCCTTTTGCATAATCTGATTCCAATATTTTGCCCTTGTCATATTTTTCCCACTTCTAGACAGTTTTGTGAGGAGTTTATCATTGTTATTTTATTTTTGTCACAAACCATGAGTAATTCATTTTTCAATTGATCTATGCTATTTATAAAGTGCCACGTCAGTTATGACTGCAGTTTAGGATTTGAATTCTGACAGTTCTGGTAAATAAAGCTCTACCTGCTAGAGAGAAATTGCTGAGTTCTGATTGGAAGAATTCTCTTTTAATCAAATTGTCCAAATGCAGTTAGCAATGTCTTTCCGTAAGAGACTGTTCTTGCCACAGGACAAGCTCCATGTGTCTTATACTTTGATATTTCAATATGCAAGAAGTACACAACTCTTTCTATTTATTTTATTTCATACTCTTCATGTATCTGATCACCTACTGTGCAAACGATCCTAAAAATAGCATGCTCCAACACACAATGTTGTCCTCTTTCCAAATACGTTAAAAATATCTGCGTGATTGTGTGCATCTGTAAAATCCATCCTTATGTCAACGGGGGGCAATGCATACCGCTGTTGGCACCAACAGAGTGCTGTCCTGAGTTACAGCAAGAAAAGCCTTGTGTTTTATTATCTAGTAAGAGGCAGGTGGCCCAGCAGTCCCCCTTGAACAACTGGTGGACTAGTTTGCATTCTGCAGGGCAGCTGCCTCCTCCCACTTTAACAAGGACTGTTTCTCAAAACACAGTAGTCATTTGTGTAACTTATAACACACAGTGAGAAAGACTTCATTCCCTCACTCCTCTGCATAATTTGGGCAAGTTATTTAGTGTGTTCTCCTTGAGCATCATGTCAAGGCCCATCCAATTCAAACGTGTATCTTTAACAATATTTACTATTATTTAAATTGCTTTACCTTTTTTTCTTTAATATATTTTAGGACAGGTCACTGTAGTACATCGGACTTGTAGTGATCCTCTTGTTTATAGCCTCCCAAGTGCTGGGATTACAGGCGTGTGCCACCATGCCCAGTCTCAACCGCTGGCTCAGCATGCCCCAGGGATGGGGCCAGCACGGCAGGCCTGGGGATCGAACTCCCTACCCCTGTGTCTGCCTACGCAGGTGCTTTAATCCGCTGAGTTATTTGGCTGACCCTGCTATAGCTTTTCTAAATATTGTTAGCATGACATAACTTAAACATCTTTCTGTATTGTCACAAAAAACTTGGAGCTCACCCTCTGAGTTTAAACCCTATCAAGACACTCAAAGCTCCAACAAGAATAAATAGACCAAGCCCTGTGTGTTAAGAACTAGTGGTATACATTGTTTTCATAAGAGGTAAGTACAAAAGGGTGAGCTAAAAATATGGTCAACATTTAAAACTTTCATTACAGTAAATAACACTACTAATCCCTCTAAAAGTATTCTCCCTCAACTCAAACAAGTTGACTTATCATTCTTGCCCCTTTGTAAAGCAGTTTGGAACATTCTCTTGCCTGACTCTATGAGTTATGATGAAAGTGCCACGAATGCTGCTGCTAAGTGCCATCCCACGGGAAGGCCACTTTGTGAAAATACGACCTGTCCTCAGCTCCCCTCTGCAGCGGAACTGGCTCTGTGCACCCTCTGGCTCCTTCCCAAGGTCAAAGTGACCGATGCAAGGTAAATGTTTTGGATCGATCAGTGCAAGGTAGCCTTGAGAGTACAGCTGAAGACATGAAAGGAGACTTCCAGAACTGCTTCCAAAACTGGCAAATGATGAGCAAAGTGTGTGGGAAGCAGGGAGAGAGATTAATGGCAATGGGGCTTTGACTGCAATAATTTGAAAATTTTAAACACTATTTTTTCTATCATACCTTATAATGCAATAAGCTTCTAAAACTGTGAAACAACCCAGCCAAGTTGACACAATGTATCAACCACTCTAACTTCAACAGTAGTGTTTTGGTATTTGATTAACCCATCCCCTGGCTTCATTAGGAGACAGAAAGACCCTAAATGCCCAGATCTGTAATGAGCTCTCCCTGACATCTTCCCTTCTCTGTGGATCAACCTTCCAGCAAGCCATGCATATCATATTCAGGATCAACTCTGTTATCAGGGCTTCTGATAGTGAATGAAGAAATGGTTCAACTTTTCTTTTACATCTATTCCAAGTCCACTCTTAGGGTATAGACTGCCAGTTTTATTTCTGAGAATAAGATGGCCATAATTTTTCTGAAATTGTTTGCATAAGCCAAAGTCTGCCTGAAAAAAAGTACACTCCTCTCCTTTATTTTGTGCTAAGCCTTGACCTACAATGGATGATAACAGAGTAAAATAGTTACTGCAGTTGCCAGCTTCACGGGGATGACCCCTCTGTGTTTATAGCTTTATATGGTGCTTTCCTAAGGCTTAATGTAGCAGCCAGAGGAATATTATATCTCCCTTTAGCTTTTGGCAAGATAAGAACAGGACAGCTTCTAGGCTTGATGCGACATGGGTAATAATAAGTGTCCCTTATCACACATAAGCCTTGGACTTGGGGACTCCCTGGTTTAGACTCTGACACCTCCCCCTCCCTAACATAATCCAAGCTCAGGTGCCTCGTGCTTTGCTGTTTAACCATTTAATGATCACTTTCCAAAAGCTGTCCATACAGAGGCAGAACCATCCAAATTCATCTAGACCAAGAACTGATTCATAGCAATTAATTTTCTCTGGTCTTTGAGAACTCATAAAACATCATGTTTGTGTTGGTTGGCACAAATAAAAAATTCATTAGACCAAAATTTGACCATTTCACCAAAAATTACTGTTAGATCAGAACATACTTCAGTGTTTTCGCCTCAAAGCAGAAAAACATAAAACTATAATTTATCTCATTGTCTCTTCTTTTCTCATATAAAAATCAACTGACTGTCAATCAAGTAAAAGCTTAGAAACTTTCTAAAGGAAAAATAAGCATTTTCAAAGTGAAATGAAGCACAAATCACTTCAATGGCTTAGATATGTGTTTTGAAAAGTGTCAAACTAAACTAATCTTTGTAAGAATTGATGGAGTATTAGTTCTGGGCTTCAAGTTGTTATAATTTTTCAGTGTCTGTCTCACATATTTGGCTATCTGTCAGGTATAATTACCTTGGAAATCCCATCTTCAGTGTAAGCTCTCAGGTTAGAACCTCAAGGGAACTACAATAAAAATGAATTAGCCTCATGAAAACAGAGTATTTATGGGGGTTTTCTGCAAGGCTTTGGACTACAGAAAAACATTCTATAACCTTGACTTGGGTGTACAAAGTGGTAGATGTTCAAGACTGGAGAAGTTAATGAACAGAAACCTACAAAGCTGCTTCTGCATTGTTCCGCTCAACCTCAATGTCCAGAGGGGAACATGAATGCTAGTCTGAAATTATGAGAAATGTTTTCTGATTTCTTTTATTGAGATCTGTAACCTTTTTTGGGAAATTAATAATTGTTGTCATATTACATATTGTTATCTTCAAAGTAGTTGTTCAGATTACTAGATATAGGCATGCAAAACTGATCAAACAGTTAAATATTAACAGTTCATTTCAATAAAGCAATAGAAATTAATAGTACAATTATCTGTTGTATATATTTATTTACCTTTCTTCTTTATTTCCTCCTTTACCTCATCCCAGTTGTGTTTTTTTTTTGTTTTGTTTTGTTTTGTTTGTTTTTGTTTTTGTTTTTGTTTTTTTGAGCAGTTTCTTTCCTTTTCACAATATCTATTGTATCATTGGGACTTTTTTTATTCTTTCAGGTTCTTACACTAGGGAGACAATATGATGTTTACACAAATGGATTTAATGTATTTCATTTATGAGTATGGTCTCTAGTTGCATCCATTTACCTATAAAAGCCTTGAGTTTATGTTTCTTTATAGGTAAATAATACTCCATTGTATTAAAATACCACATCTATTTTATCCATTCTTCAGTTGATGGGCATTTGGGTTGTTTCCAAGATTTAACTATGACAAATTGTGCTGCTATGAACATGGGTGCATGTATATTGCTGTGGTATGATGTTTTCAGTTCTGGAAAAATGCCCAGAAGGGGAATAGCTGAATCAAATGGGACCTCCCTAATCCTAGTATTTTTAGGAAACTGCACACTGATTTTTCACAGTCTGCATTCTCGCCAACAGTAGAGAAGGCTTCCTTTTTCCACACAACCCCATCAGCATTTGTTATTGGTTGATTTCTGGATGATAGCCATTCCTTCAGGGATGAGATAGGATCACAGTGATGTTTTAACTTGCATTTCTTGAATGACCAAAGATGAACAGTTTTCATATACTTTTTCATATGCTTATTTGCCATTTGCATTTATCATCTGAGAAGTGTGTATTCATCTCAAGTGCCCTTTTTTAAATGGGGTCTTTGAATTTTGTGGCTTGATTTTTTTTAAATTATATGTTCTAGATAGGTGTTCTTTGTCTGAAGGACAGTTGGCCAATATTTTTTTTTTCTAGTTTGTGGGTTTTATTTTTACTCTGGTGATGATTTCTTTTGATGTGAAAAATCTTTTCAATAAGATGAGATCCCAGTTGTTCAGTCTTTGAGTTGTGTTCCATGCAGTTTCGTTTTTGTTCATGAATTCTGCCTATCCCTACATCTTCAACATTTCTACCTACTTTCTCTTCTAGTAGATTTATTGTCTCAAATAGAAAAAATAGGGTAGTACTTCTCTTTCCTCTTTCATTTCATGCTTTTTTTGTATTACATCTACAGAGACACTTACTTCATAAGCAGTGGTACTAGAAAGTAATCACTTGAACACTCTTCTGCAAGACTAGGGCAAAGTGGTTAGGATGCATGGCTCTTTCACACTTCTGCTGCTTTTTGTTGTAAGGCTTTGGTGAGTTATTTAACCATTAAACTTCAGTCTCTTTCCCAAAATTGCAATAAAATGACAGACTTAAATTCTTAGAATTGAAATGAAAGGAGATGAGGCATGGAGAAATGCTATATTTCATTATCATTACTTTGTAAAATATAAATTATGAAAAGTATGTTTTCTAATATAACTTGCATAATACTCTATGTAATTTTTAAAGATTTTATTGAAGTTATGCAACCTTCCAGTATTTATATATGTTAGAATGTTTCTGCATCAACTATTTGCACAACTGATCACTCTTCTACATAAACAACAGAATTTATTTTTTAGTAAAGTATTTACTAAAGTATTTAAATTAGGTATTCCATAGATATGTGATAATATATACCATCAAATTCCTATGGCTACACTTTAATAAAGATATCAGATGGGTTCATAAGCCATCAGTGTTACAAATACTGACAGCTAAGTAGTCCTAGCCTTATCCTGGTTGTCTAATCAAGAGAATATATGTTAATAAGTTACTAAATAGAAGAATGATTAGGGAAAGTAATATCAGCCTGTATTAAATACAGGCCCACATCTAAACAAGCAGCCGTTCACTTCAGTTCATATATATTAAGTGAGTATTATAAGTTGTCAGCAGACCTATATGCCCTCATACCCATTTATTTATTCAATAACTGCTATCTGCTCTCTCAAACCTCATCTACAAAACCAGGATACAGTCAGCATATTTGTATAAAAAGTAGTTACCCACCTTAAACCGTCCAATAAAGAGTCCCTGATAAACTGATACTTATGGGGGCCTGGACCTAGCTCAGTTCTTTAAGTGGCTGCTTCCACAAAGTTGGCAGCCTCAGGTTGCTGTAGTTCGATCCCCGCAACACTCCAGCCAGCCAAAGCTGCCTTGAGGGCATTTGGAGAAAAAAAAAATCCTTATAAAACCAGGGAGATGGCTCAGTAGAATAAGCACTTGCCTGGCAAGCTCAAGGGCCTGAGTTCAATC
>NDGM011226748.1:0-20892 GCA_002564305.1 Octomys mimax | reverse complement strand
AAAAAAAAAATGATAGAGTCTGAAAAGGAGAGCTGGAATTCTAGGATTCAGCTCTACTACTTATGCTTGGATGGCCTGGCAATTACTAAAACTTTTAGTGTGTTCTCTTGTAAGGTGGAAAAAAGCTATAAAGTAACAAAATTTCTGCCTCTCTTTGGAATATAGAACAGGGCAGGTGAGCTCTTTGTGTATGAACACCTCCACAGCTTTGTCAAACTGGAAGGCTTCAGATGTCTCGCTGTCATCATCTGTAGACACATTTTCTTTCTTTTTTTGTTTTCATTTATGTATTTGGTACAGGGTCTTACTACACAGATAGGACTTGTAGTGATCCTCCTGTCTCAGCCTCCCTAGCACTGGGATTACAGGTATCTGCCACCAGCAACTTGGTCGCTGCTCAGCCAGTCCTGGGGGTGGGGCCAGTGCGGTAGGCAGGACCAGGGATCAAACCCCAGTCTCTGCACTTGCTAAAGCAGGTTCTTGGTCTGCAGAGCTATATCACCAGCCCCTCTGTAGATACATTTTCATACATCTCTTTGGGACAACCAAAGGAACATCATAGGTCTAGATCCTATGATAGGGTCCATGATAGATTTAAATACTAGACTTAATGTTCTTACTACCAAATTCCTTTCCAAGGTCTCTCAGTTCACTGAAGGGCAACAACTTCATTCACTTGTGCAAGGCAGCAATCTCGGCAGCCCTCCCTCTGCCACTATGTGATTAAACACCAAGTTATCTCAAGAGTCTGTATCCTAAATTGATTGATTGATTGATTGATTGATCATGGTACTAAAGATTGAACCTGGCCTATGGTCTTCACAGAGTGGAATACTTGACTCTTGTTAAATTTTATTTCAATACAGGTCTTGCTAAGGTACCCAGGTGAAGGTCTAATTTTGATTCTCATGCCTCAGGCCCCTGGACAGCTGGGACCCCAGTAAGGCACCACCAGGGCTCACCAACTTAATTTTATTTATTTTTCTTCATCTTTTTGATGGCTTAAGTCATCATAACCCCTTACGTGGATTTCCAGCACAGCTTTCTACATTTTCTGCTAGCCTCTAGTCTTTTTCACATCTTCCTCACTTGTATTTCCATATTGTAGTCAAGGCTGTCATTATAAATGCAAATCTGACCATGTCAGGACCCTGCTTAAAATGTTTTTAATGGTTTCCAACTGGCTTCAAGTCATGGGCCAAATTCCATAGATCTTTGCTGTGATTTGAATGTGGTTTTTTCTCCCAGAAACACACATAGAAATTTATTCACTACTAGGAAGTATTATGAGGTGGGAATAGGTAGAAACTTTAAGAGGTCAGTAGGGTTGTGCCTTACGCATGGGTTAATCCATTTATGTAATTATTGGATTCATGGGCTGATGGATTATCTTGAAAGTGGGCTTGCTAAAAAAGGCAGTATGCCTGGCTTCTTGCACTGCTGGTTCCATGCCACATGATGCTCTGCAGCCAGGAAACATTCCTGACTGTGGTTCTTTGACCTTGGATCAGAACCACTAACAAAAACCTCTTTTCTTTTGTAAAAGAGTCCTTGTTCTCATTTGCTTATTTATTTATTTTTTACTATTATCAGTGCGTGTTTGCAGTAGGTAATGATTGCATTCCCTGTAGGGACGTGGCTTTATAATTTACCTGTTGCATGGTATTGTGTTACTAGCAACCGAAAACGCAATAATGTGACCTTGTAGAGCCCGATTTCCACTGATGCTCAAGGCTCCTCTCTGCTCTTTCATACCATGCGTGAACAGCTTACAGACTTGAGTGACTGCTTCCGGCTTCGAGAACGTGCTGTGAGCGTGCCATCCTGACTCTGCTTTGCTGGTCTTTCTTGCTTGGATCTCTTTCCTTCCACTTCCAGTTGCCAACTTTCAGTCAGGTTCTGTACTTCAGTACAGACGTTGGTTCTTCTGAGATGTATTTCCTGCTTCTCCCCTTTCAGAAAGTTCCCCATGCTTTTGGCGTAGCTCCTTGTTCTGTGCTCCGCCCTAACTCCCCCAACTCCACCGCTGCTCTGTAAAGGCCTCTCACCACTGGTTGCTGTTATTCAGCACAACACAGAAAAAATATTAAAAGGTTTGTTGAACAAATAAAGATGTTAGATGGGAATTTCATTTGTTTTCTTGAAGAAATAGGAGAATATTATAAATATATATACATCAGCTATCAGAAGTCCCAAATTCCAATTGCATTTCTCAATGAGGTGATCATGAATGCCTGGGTGAGACTACTTCAAAAGTTGTTTTAACTGTGAGCTAATTCATGTGGAAACTCCTCAATAAATGAAGACTTTCCTGCAAATAAAAAGGGTCAGCACCACAGTGATTATGTGAACAAGTGCTTTAACTGTTTTAGAACCATTACTTGACTTTAGCCATTAAAATATTCTGTATAATTTGTATCCATTAGCTATTATGGCACAAAAAACTTTCTCCAGTAATTTAATGGCTTCAAAGAACAAACATTTATATACTTCATGATTCTGTGAGTGGGAAATTCAGGCTGGGCTCAGTTGGGCAGATTGTTTCCTGGGCTCTGTGGCAGCTAGCAGGTCAGCTGGGGGCGGGGGACAGTGTGGCCTCAGGTGGATAGCTTGGTCTTGTTGCATGTGTCTCTCCTCTTCTAGTTGGTTAATTTGTAGAGTTCCAGGAATGTAAGCAGATGCACATGTGACCTGTTAATATACAGGCTTGGGGCTGGCATAGTCTAACTTCGCTGCATTTTATTAGACCAGTCCAAAGTCAGTCTGTTTTAAATAGGTGGGGAAATATAGTCTACCTTTTGATGGCAGGGGGAAACTCTGAGACATTTTGTAAGCAAATGTGGATACTAGGTGAAGAGTTCTTGTGGTCATTCTGCTGACAAATAATCACATTCTGTCTGCATCTTCTTTTTGTGATTGGCCAACACACGAATCTGACTTACTTTTAATTTAAAATTATTCAGTACCTCTTAATTGCCCATCTGTGAAGGCCATGCTCATAGCAAAAGCCTCCATGAGCTTCCCACTTTGGCCCTATCTGCCTGGTTCTTCACACTTTAGGAATAGAACCTTTTGTTCTAATCCCAAAGAATCTACTGTGTGTTCAATCCTCTGCACTTCTTACTGTTTCCTCTGTCTGGACTGCCAGCCTCCTCCCCCGGCCGGGATAATCTTACCCATTCCAATAATGACAACAATACCATTAGGTGTAATTCAGACATGGACTGCTCTAAGCGCTTTTATGCGTTTGTTAACCCAGTGGAGGAAGCACTATTTTTATCTCTTTCTTACAGATAAGGAAATTGGACACCAAGAAGCTAAATAGCTTCACGTAGTACTGTGCTCAGCTAAAAATCTAGCTCTACAGTTGGGATCTAGAGACTTTGCATTTGTCCTCCAGAGCCTTCCACCTCTTCAGGCCTAACTCGGTTGGATCTGCTTTTACTGCTGTCTTACACTGTACATGTACAATGATCTATGTCAGTGTCTGATGTGTCTTTGAGTTATGTACAAAAAATATGTGTTACTTTTGTAATCGTCAAATCTAGCTGGGGGACCAGGTCTGCGTCACCCTGGTCAAAACTTACCAAGATGAGCCTTTTGTATCATTAAAAATCTCTTCTGGGATGGAAAAAAATCAGAGCAAAGACTATTAGTCCTCAAAGCATCTCCAGGAAAGGAGTGACGAGTGGGAAGCTCAGTCTCATTTTGCAAACAGGAAATTTAGGCATGTGGAGATGAAATCACCCAGTGCTGTGCCAGGATTCTTTTTTGGGTTTTCCAATTCCTAGTTTTGTGTTCTATCTACCAAAAAGTGGTATTTGTCTATGCAGTGCAGCTGAGGGTTGCTTAATTTCCCCTAAAACAAAGTTAAAAAACATAACAATTAAATTAAATCACCCAAGAGGGACGTTGCCTACCATTGTAAAGTTTTGAGGGAACAAACTTTTGGGGAAACTTTTTCCCCTGGGGTATAGTGCTTTCTTCTTTCAGCAGAATATATTGTGTCTGATGGAGCAAAAAATTGTTTTTAAGAAGCCCTGCACCAATCTGTCTGCCCCATCTCAGACACATGCTCACACAGAAAATTAAATTCACAGAAATGAGAGAAAATCAAGAGAACCAAAGGAGCATGTCTTCTGTTTCCCAGAATCATTCTCTAGTATATTTAGTGGCCTGTTGCGTGACAGGGTGATGAGAGGAAAGGATTGGTCAAGTGCAGTTAATTTGTCATGTACTTTTGCCAATTTCATCCCAAGCACCCAAACAAGCAAACATTATGTGCATTGTGCCTACCTGGTTCTAATCCATAAGGAGTTTTATTAGAACATAGAGAGTTAAAGCAGTTTTTTTCCTCCTGTCTGAGTTTCATGACTAGCATTTGCTTCATTAGCAGCAGTAACTCCTTGGGTGGAAAGGAACGTAAGTACTAAGAGAAAGTGTGTTGGGGGAATCAAAGTAAGGGCTTAAGGAATAATGTGCGTTCAAGCACACGCACGGGAAGGAGAATCAACTCCTGAGAAAGATTGGTTTCTCTCGCTATTTAAAATGCTGCTCCTCTTCAGGTATTTGGGTGTTTGGCTAAATTCTACTGTCTCCTAAATCATAATAAGCTCTCCTACACATAGAATTTTGACTATGCCTTAGTTAGAAATTTTATTCATATAAAGCATGTTTGGTTTCATAGTGATTTTCTGATTTTACAGACTTCTTTAGGCTTGCGTCTCTCTATATTTTATTAGCCAATATAACCATGCACTTGGGAGGAATTTTGGCATGTCTTGCACACCATCCACTTAACAAATGTTAGATGAAAATAATGAAGACTATGGTACGGATGCTGACCTTTACTGGTAATCTATTTTCCTTAAAATGATTGTATTTGCCTCTCAGTGACTCAAATGTTTCCTCCCTGCTGCTCTCCATCTCTGGAAAGACCAAGCACCTTACAGATTTTGTTATTTTTCTGCTCCCAAGTTGAGAGCTGAAGAAACTAAAAGCCAAGTCCCTCGGTCACTGTGCACGGTGTAAAGCTGCATGTGAACTGGCAATTAAAACTCGCCAGCTCCTCTACACTGTCTCGGAGTCTTCCGCCCGATCTCTTCTCACCTCTATTCTCAGAAAGGCTGGTTTGTTATGAAACTAATTCTTTTCTAGGCCAAGTTTCCTCTGAACAGGGTGCAAAGGCATATGATCCTGTGGATTAGAAGTGGGTTGTCATCAAAATGATATAGCTCTGTTCTTCTCTGTTCCTTTCTTGGAAGGGCTGAGAACAGACTTGCGAAGAGAAAAACTTGTTGGCGTTTGGGAGCTGCCAGGTTTTAGAGAGCCCAATTATGTCTTTTTTGAACTAGCATTTCTTTAATAGAGTTTAATTTTAAAGTGTTTTTTTTTCATTTTTGACATTTCTTTTCAGTTTTTAATTTGAAAAGATGAAGATATGTTTACCCACTGGAAAAATAAAGGAGGGCTGGATATGAGGAGGCAGAGCCAGCTGCTCCTCTGGGGTGGCATCTGATGGCCATCAAAGGTCGCCATGCTCCAAAAAAGGCCCTCTTCACAGTCTTAGTCCTGGAAGTGTTGCTATTGTTGAGCTCACTGCAGTTCTATCAGAGCGCGCATCATGTTTGCAGCCTAGGACCTACTGTACCCACTTCTGTCAAGAAGCCAAAAGCTCCCTGGGGAAATCAACCTTGTCCTATTTTGGAGGAGGTGACTCCACCTGAGTCACAGATCTGTGCCAGAAACCCTAGTGCAGCCTCCTGAGCAGAGGCCTTGGTGCCACAAAATGGGAGCTTGGTGATATCCTTTGAATGCTGGAAGAAGCTTTCCCTGAGCTCATTGGTATTTACCATGCAGGATAGAACCGCTTGCCTGTCATGTGACAGTGACTACACTGTTACAGGAATTTGATTGCCATCTGTTTCTATTGGACTCTATCATGGTTTTATCAGCACCAGAGAGCCTTGTGACCTGCATCTCTTCTCCCTCTACAGATTCTCTTGGGGTGAATCCTGGAGCCAACCCATGATAAAAATTCTGCGCATGAAATTCCACCTTACAATCTTCTTCCTAGAAATCCAAACCATAACTGAAAGAACAATTGTCCCTGGGCTCACTCTTGATCAAAACAAAGGAAAACAAAACAAAGACGTTTCCCTGTGTCACATTTAACCACATTCTGGAAGTTCATCTGTTGGGTTTTGTTTTAAGATTTGAGTGTTAGCCAAGGAGGTTGAGTATACCAGGAGTCAAGTGCAAAGGACACAGGGCCACTTCTAGAATCTCTAATCAGATTTGTGATCATTTTTAATCCCAAAGTATTTGCATAACCATAACAGTAATCAATAAACTTTTGTAGTTTTTCCCATTCTTTCTCCACCCTCATGCAAACATGGACTTACTTTATATTACTATAGATTCCTTGCATATAAAAATTATGTAAGTAGAATCATGCTGTGCGTGTTTCCAGTTTATTTTATTTCACTCACCACAATTATTTTGAAATTCATTTATCTTGCATGCATTAATTAGTTCATTGTTTCTACTGATGAGCTGATCATTGTATGCACATATAACTTGTTTATTTATTTGTCTGTTGATGGACACTAGATGGTCTCCAGTTTCTATATCTCCTATGAACATGTAGGTATAGATCTTTGTAGAGACATATACAGTCATTTTTCTTAGCCAGATACCTAGGAATAGAATGACTGGATCTCATGGGAAATGTGTGTTTAATGTTTAAAAAGCTGTCAAACCATTTCCCAAAGTGATTCCATCATTTTACAACCCTGCCATCAGTGTATCAGATTTCAAGTTCCTCTACATCCTTACTGATCCTGGGTATAGTCTGTCTTTTTAAATGCGAGCAACTGTGTGAGTAAGTAGTAATATCTCACTGCTTAGCTTTTCTTCCCTAATCATTAATCATGTTGAGCATCTTTTCATGTGACTATCTACCTTCTTTGGTAAGATATTAATTCAGATATTTTGCCCATAATTTAACTTAATGACTTTTCTTCACCATTGAATTTTAAGATCTTTAACAAAGCAATATTTTATATATGAAAACATTTAATCAGATATATGCTTTGAAACTATTTTCTCCCAGTCTATGGGTTGTCCTTTAAATCACTGCTTATCATGACAATGGCTTTCAAAAGAACAGAATTTTAACTTGCGATTAAATCCAGTTAATCAATTTTTTATTTTATGAATTGTGCTTTTGCTGTCTTAGCTAAGAAATCTTTGCATTCCCCAAAGCCACAAATATTTTCTCATATGTTTCTTCTAGAATTTTTACAGTTTTAGATTTTACATTTAGGTCTATGATCCATTTATTTTTAATTTTTATATGATCCATTTTGAGTTAATTTTTGTATATGGTGCAAGATATGGATTGAAATTCATTTTTTTTGCATATGGATATCCAAGTGTTCCAGCACCATGTGCTAAAATCGCTCATCTAATTTTAAAAAATGGAACACATAACTCCAGTGTGGTCCATAGACAATCTCAGTAGAATCATTCCTAGTGCTTGTTAAAAATGCAAATTCCCAGGTCTCACACTCGTCCTTCAAATTAAGCTGTTGGGTGATTCTTGTGGATAGAAAGCCGTGGGAACAGTTGGCATAAAACCAGTATTTTCCACTAATACTTTCCTTCTAGTCCACGCTGTGTCCACCAGAACTCAGAAAAGAGATCACTTTAGAAAATTTCAGCAAAATTTCACCTGCTTGGGGAAAATCTTCCAAAAGTAAAATTAGAAGAAATAAAAGTAGGAAACCCAATATGAGCAGTAAGGTGTGGCATGTGATTGTATCAATTCCCATGATGATGTAATCATTGTGTAAGCAAACATATACGATAAAAATAAAGATAAAAAGGGAGAGTAGTATACTTTCCTGTATGTGAAATGTTTATAAATATCAAAAGAAAATCTTAAATAGCTTAAAAGAGGACCAGCAATAACACTGAAAATACTTCTGAATAGGATAAGTAATTGATTTAAAGTTATAGATATGAAATGACCACAAAGGAATAAAAACCCACAGAAGGATACAACAAAAGACAGAGGATCTATGCCAGGAAATGTTAAATTGTTTTATCATGATGGAGAAATGCCTACGATATGTTGAAAAATCTGATCCCAGAATTGTGGTTTTGTATCTCTTTAGGAACACAGGACAAAGCTTTGGAGAAGCACCTGGGTGCCAATGAGAACGGTTTGAATGGTGACTCTTGATCTTGCCATGATAGGAAAGTGTCCGTATAAACATTCTCTTTGCCACTTCAAATACAGCGTTGTGTGAATTATGCAAAATGTTCAATAGTTCACAATAACATAGGCTTTGTGTAGGGTGGTTTTGTCCAAACTTAGGCCCACGTAAGTGTTCTGAATACGCCTAATGGAATCTAAGCTCAGTTGGGATATTTAATAGGTGAAGTGCATTATGTGTATTTTTGACAGAGATATTTTCAGTGTACGATGGGTTTATTGACACACTGCCCCATCATAGAGGAGAAACCTCTAGCAGTTCTTAAATGGCATTTTCTCACTGTCCCACCGTGAATATGTATATATTGCTGGTGTGATAAGAACCAAGAGGAAAGGCAGTTTTTGGCAAGGAGTACAAAAGATGGGCCAAATGACAGGCGTGAGGAGAGGCTGGAGACAGGTTTTGTGCAATCAGGCCTTAAGTGAGCAAACATAGGGAAGAGTTGCCGGTTAACAGGTTTCCGAGACGGCCTACACGTGGTTACCGCAGACACCAGGACCCACAGAGGGGCCAGAGTCTAACATCGGTGTCACAGTCTGTGTTCTTGATCTGTCTTGTTAAGGTCTGTATCTACATATCTCCCTCAAGCCTCGTTCAGTCGTAGGTATGGCTGGATCTACAGTGTGTGATGCTGGTATTGATTCATGGTACGATGCCAGGCTCAAGGGCAGTAGGATTAAGGGAGTGAGTGCTGCCTGCCCTGAGTAGCCTGGATAAGATATAAGGGGCAGAAAGAGTTGCTTGCAGCCATCTCTTGTTGTTGCTTTGTTACCTCCTGCCTGGCATGGACTGCTTCTTCCCTGAGAAGCCTGCTTGCCATACCACCCTGCCTTGGAGCTGGCTGATCACAGGCTGAAACCTCTGCAAACAGCGAGCTAACTAACTAAACCTTTCTTCCTCCCTTTTAATTTTGGATGTCAGCTATTTTGTGTTTGTGAGAAAAGTAACTGAACAGATATATATCTTTCTCAAATCAAGAGTTTCCTTTCTTAACTCCAAAAAGAGTGGGAGCCCGACATAGTAGCACATGGCTGTAATGCCTGCAGTTGGGAGGCTGAGGCAGGAGGATTGCCATGAGTTCAAGGCTGGCCTGATCTCAGTGTCTGAACTACACATTAAGACTCTCTCTCTCTCTCTCAAAAAAAATGTGTAGCTTGTGAAAGGGGAGTAAAAGCTACCAGCTCGTTCTACGATTGCAGAGCTAGCGAGTGTGTGGAATGTCTGTCCACAGACTCTGTGCTGTTTCTTTGTTTGCTTTGTCCATCTTCCTCAGTTCAGAAAGTAAATGTGAAATATCACTCCAAATTGGAAGCCCGCTCATCTCCTCTGGGTTTGCATGTCTGAACTGAAACTGAACTCTACTGCTTTTGTTCATGTGACCTCGGCACAAAGGCGCTGTTTGTGTGGAAGAACGAGGAGGCCTCCTCCTTCTGTTCCGCAGTAGCACTTACAGCCTCCAGGGCCTAAGTTTTGTGCAATTGCGAGTAAAGAAATTTTAGATAACCTGAAGTGCATAGGTTCTACACCTTGGGTTGCAAACAGGTTTTGAAATAATGAAAATATATTTGTCCCGGTGTTACCGAGTGTGAGAAACTGCGCTAAGAATTCAAGAAAAGAATATGAGAAGAGAGGAGGAGACTGTGAGCCAGGAAAATAAGAAAAGTAAATTCTAGTATAAAAGATGAAGAGACTTCTAAAAAACTTCAAAATTTATTGAAAGGCCTTTTTATACACTTGCTCATTAGATGGCTCTATTCTTTATAGTTACACTTAGTATAGACCATAATTTTCACATAGTCCTGTGCATTGATCTGTAAAATAATCATATAGCTCATCAGATCAATGATTGACTATCCAAAATATGCAGAACATATCTCAGTAAATATATTAAAATAAACAAATTTATGTAAAAAAGTTTTTCTCAGGCTTGTCAGGAAAATAAGACAGCATGACTGTGAACTATAAAAACCAGGCAACTTTTCTAAAATAGCAACAGGCAAGGGTTTCTTAAGGGAACCCAGAGGAGGTTAGAAAATAGATTTAAAGGCTGATCCAAGTTATTTTCCTTATTCCTGTGGCATCTCTTTTCAAATCAAGAACTGAAACATCTAGCATAGTGACTATGATTCCACTGAAAGAAGAATGAAACTTAATTATCAGAAATAAAAACATGACAAAATACTACGACTTCATTGTCTCATATTCCAAACTACATATCACAGAATTTTCTAACATGATATATTCTTACACTAGTTTTGTTTACTTGCATGTAATAGTATAAAGTACGCCAAAAATCAGAATAGAAAAAAAGAATTAAAGGTGATACGATCCATGGAATATTAAGCTATAGATGCTAAATAAGTTAGAGAAATACACACTGTACCCAAATTTTCAGGATGGGGTCCTTTAATCTGGCCATGCCCCCCTGCTCTTAATCTGCTGAATGGTTTATTAAGCATAATAAATAAATATATTACCCAGTGGCCTATTTTTGTAGAGAACACTGTCAGCAGAATGTTTCAATAGTATTTTCACACTGCTTCCATGGTGTACTTACCAGGATAAGCTTGATTTTCACAATGATGGGGCAAGATCCAGAGTGTTTAGCCCCTATTACCTGGCTAATTAATTCTGTACCTTCTCAGATTCAATACTGACATGAGCACTGTGATGGGAAGCTCACTTGGCTCTGATGAGAATACTGTCCAACTGGCAACACGCGAAGCATCAGTTTGGAAAACGTGGATAAGTTTATCGCAACTAAGTTTACTTTGCCTGGTTCATAGCTTTGACAGTTATTACCTGGTCTGAATTGTCCTTAGGTTCTTAGGAAACTAAACTTTATTTGGAAATAATCTTGAGGAAAACAGATCCCTGTCTCCAACAGTGCTGTTCCTTAGAGAGAAATTTCTTAGACTTGGTAAAAACCATTGGTAGGAATGCACGTATTCGCTTCATTTCAAACCAAGGGCCATTTACCAGCTGCTAAATTTATGTCAGGTACTGCATTAGGAAGGAAAGTGAGACTAATATGATTTCCTCTCGTGGCCACACTATTTTATAATTGGCAGCGCGCAATTACATTATCTTGTTCCATCCTCACTGGGCTACATGAGGCAGATAGCATTTTCCCCATTTTACAGATGATAAAATTGAAATAGAAATGTCACTTGTCCAAATTCGCAATGTTAGTAGAGACAAGACTATAACCTAGATGTTTTTTTGACTTCTAGATTTCTTCTCTTTTGATTATTCAAAGGCATATGTTTTCCCTAGTGTTTTTTAGTCAAGATGAACCACGGAACTATTTTAATGCAAAAATCTCTCTGGTCCAAAGTAAGAATTTCAATACCTTGTCTAAATTTCACCGGCCATTTCCATATTATAGGAGCAGGAAATTATCCTATTCAGGAGAAAATTCATGCACCTGAGGACTTCTTTTGTGCCAGATGAATAGGTGAGGTTGGATTTTATTTGCTCCATGGCTAAACTCTAAAATTGGGATTTAAAATGGAGATATAATCTCACTTCGATTCCCTTTCTCCTGTAACACTAATAGTTATGCAAGTCTCAAACATATTTAAAGTAACAACATGTCCTTTTATCCAATAACATCAAGTTGAGATCTTTTTCTGTTCACTTCTGCTAGACCTCTAACCTTTAAAGGTGAGCCAAGCAGCTGCAGAAAGCCTGATCTTATTTTCTGCCCCTGGCAAGACTTTTTTAAGTTCATCTTTTTTCCCTTCTCTCAAAATCTGATGAAAAATGAAATGTCAGGAAAACAAGCTCTCGGGCTAAAACACTTGTGCCTCTCTCTGTGACAGATGTCAGTTTGAAAGGTTTCAGGTCACCTGTCAGAAGTGTGCTGGTGTGATCTGAGCTTGCCTTCATAGGACCTCACACCAACGGCTCAGTGCTGCTTTTAAAAATATTCCAGAAAAAATTTAAGTGATTTCAAATCATTGGCTTGCCCAGTGTCTTTTAATTCTCATTAATTGGGAAGGAGAAGAGGGAAACAGAAGAGAGAGAGAGAGAGAGAGAGAGAGAGAGAGAGAGAGAGAGAGAGAGAGATTTAAAAAGGACAGTTTGACCTTTGGGTGCCCCTGGCAGTGAACCAATCAGCATTCTTGTAATCCAAACACAGATGCCTGAAGCTAAACAAATCCTATAGTTGTGAACAAGAATTCAGTTTGCTGTCAAAATACTGTGAGAGTCAGCATAGTGCTGCTTTTAACAAGATATCATGAATGAAGGTTTAAGTGTTTGTGATTAATCCATAAAAATAATATTGAAGAACATAATGTTTGTATAGTGGCTCAGTTGGGTAAAAAATATTCTGCAAAAAATTCTTGTGTTTTGAAAAGTGCTGTATTCTAACTCCATCCTGGACATAACTCCCTAATATTTCATGCCAGGAACATCACTGATATTACTGTACAAGTCAGTAGTTTGTAATGACTAATCAATGGAGTTGAACTCTGTTCTCTTCTGAATGAGCTATACAATGTTTGAATTATTTATAACAGTGATTACTTTTTTTAAAAGAAATAATCTGTGTTATGGCCTGGCAGATTTAAGAATTTTTAAAAAAACTCAAAGTTGGATTTTTGTCTCATCGTTTTGGGAGTAATGTCAGGGCTTCATCATGCAACCAATAAAATAAATGCTTACAGTTCCAGAGACATACTTGCTAAATCTACCACTCTACACAAGAGGCTAGTCAGGAGAAATGAGTGGACCCGTGGACTATTTACTCAGAACCTTTAGTTAGAATAATGCCAGTGGTCCCTCCTTTCAAGTAGGCTCAACCTTGACTAGAAATAAAGGTAAGCTTGAAGATGTGTTCACTACGTCCACGCTTGGAACAATGCTATTTTCTGTGTGTAGAAAGCATGGGGGAAAAGAATAGGATACCTGGTAGATGATTAGTTATTTGCAAAGCTGATTTGCAGCAATGATCTGCACAATATACGGAAAGTCTTTTTTTTTAGCTGATACACTTGTGTTTTAGACCAGTGTTTCTCAAGTTGTACACATGAATCTCCTGCCTCCTGTAAGCAAGCAGATTCAGACTCAGCAGTCCAGGTGGGGTCTGGGAATCTGCATTTCTAACACATTCCCAGTGGTGCAGGTGCTTCTCAACCTGTTCCACACATTAAGCAAAAGACGTTTAGCTAAACCTTTCCCACCTTTCCACGAGATTGTATGTCAAACATTTTGAGATTCCCACTTAGATCTGAAGTTCCAAAAGATTGTCTCATTTAAAAAAATCTCTTTTCTGATCTATTTTTCTTGTGTTTATGATATTTTACTGTCGTTGCCTTCATCTCTATCTAGGAATGCTCAAATTGTGTTATATCTGTAGTCACATCATCTCAGTTGTACCTACTGTATTAAGAAAAGATATGGTACAGAGGAGAAAATTGTAAGCCCAGGTCTAAACTATGCTTGTACATTACTCATTTCTTACTAGATCATGATCTTGTTGAGAACATTTTGTAGTCTTCTAGAATATTTCATGAATACTGACATGTCTCTTTCTTGCTGTATGGAAATCAGACTGTTCATAATTAGAAGACTTAAAGCCTTCATAAGAATGTACTTGGTCTGAGAAGTACCAGAGAAAAAATGGTTAAAAACAAAAGTAGTCAGAACTACCAGCAGAGTTTAGATCCAGATAACCACAAACATCCTGGAATTTACTTAGCCATGTCTGATTTCCCAATGAGTCATGTTTACAGCTTAGATGTTAGTTTACTTTTCCTTCATTTTTTTCCCTTGATCACTCATGCAGTGGAGAGCGGAAACGAAATCTTCCACGGCAATTAAAGCGCCAATACTTGTGCTGCTCTGCGTTCCTGCTACTGATAGGGAGAAATCTGGCCATTAGTCAAGCAAAGATGTACCAATTTTCTCATGCTCATTACATATTTATAATATGGACATTCTTGTGACATATCATGCAGCTGCTTTAGTAGCAAGCTCATAGCAAATGAGAGAGGGCCAGATTTAGCTCTACCAAGATAAAATGCACCATATTTAATGCTCAATTTTCATTCTGTGTATGTTAGATACACATGTGATTGCTAAGATTTTCACACCAGTGTATTCATAATTGTGTATTCCACTATGTTATTTTTATCCCGGATATTCTTTTCTGCCAAATGTTAAGATCAGAGAAACAAGTGGAAAGTAATATTTTCTAATTTTCTCAACAGAGTAGAAATACTGTCTGCACTGAGGGTAAATCATTACTGCCTTTTGTTAGAAGAACTAAATACTAGGTTGATCTGAACCATCTATCATGTAGCAAGACTTTAAGGATTGCTTTATTATTTCTTTCATGAAAACCTTGACTTCATGTTGCCGACGTCATCTGGTCAGTCGGCTGGACATTCTTGAGCACACAGTGGTGGGCTGGGAGCAGAAATAGGGATTCATTATTGTTGTCCCAGTAGAGCCTCATGATACCTCTCTGAGTAAGCCTCCCCTATAAGAAAGCTCCTTTAGCCTCTTTGGTAAATATTGGTGGAAGCAAAAATGGGGGTGGGAGACGTGGCAACTGTGACAACGCACTTCTCGGGCTGAAATTAAAAATTCTAAGCAACACTAAAATTAATTGCTCTGTGGTTCAAAGTAGGAAGTGGATTTATGGTAAATGACAGAGTGTTTGCAAATTTCCCTGACTACTCAATTAGAAAATACACAAGTGGAGGCCTCAGCCGAGCATGCATTATTTAAGTAGTTGGTGTCTGGCGACGATGTGGAAACTGCAATTGTTGCAGTTGCCGTAGGAAAATTCTCACTTTCTGAGAGAAATTCTTTCACCTTTGTGTGCCCACAGCATGGATCTGTCCTCGTGGCAGCTGTAGGAAACACAGGAACTCTGTGACCTGGAAAATGTGGGACAACTGACACAAGGTGACCCTGGAAGGCTGGGGTAGGCCCAATTAATTTAAAATTTTGCTTGGCCTTGTCTCTTCCAATTTTCTAAATCCTCTGGAAAAATGATTAATGCGTACACTGCCAATGCGAAAATATTTTTGACCCTATTAAAGTCGACCAAGGGTAAACCAAGTGTAGGCTGGCATTGTATCAAACTAGCTTTATTAAATTTGATTGGAGGTTTGTATGAGGAAGGGGCAGACAAGGACATTATTTTGCACAGCGGCTCTCTTTTAAATGAAAATATCAAGAGGAATACAAAGTAGCAATATGCCCTGGACAGGAATCATTTTAAATATAGGAAAAAATCACAAAGAACTTTGTTTAAATGGTAAACTACTTGCTAGGAAATTTTCTGCTTCCTGATTGCTATGCTGGTCAATTACCAATGAGGATGTTTTAATTTATGGAAGGCTTAGGGAAGCCATATATTTCTTCACTTATAGATGAGCTTGTTCAACCTTGCTTTCTTTTTCTTATCTGTCAATGAATTCTACAATGTAAAATTATCTTTGAGCATTTTGAATTTTAGAAGAACAAAGCTCAATCTTGGAGTTTCCCAATGTACCTACCCTACACAATCATGCAATTAATTAGTAAAATGATTACATTTTTTACTGGTTATGCAGTTTTGAATAAAAATTGCACAATTCCAGCACAGTTTTAAATGGCAGGACTTGTCAGAGACATTTCTTCCTTCTCCAAGAAAGAGAAAGCCTGTTTAAGTGTCATAAAATATCATGAATGTGTAATTTAATTTAGGAGCCAATGTTGAGATTTCACTTAATATTTTCCCATAGTTTTCATACAAACAGAAGATCTTTAAGCACACAAATGTTACCATAAAGGGCATATTTTACCCATTTATCATGTAAAAAGCATAACAATTTCTTTTCTGACAGGGGTTAACCTGACTGACTTACACCTAGCATCTAGTTAGTACTTATTGAATGAGTGAAAGACAGACGTACTCCATGTTTATCCCCTAAGGGAGAACTAGAGCTGCAGTTGGAATGACAGTTGGGGTGATGATAATGGCCCAGTGAAGGTTCTAGAATATATGAGTCATGTTTAAGTCTTTTCAGTCTAGCAAGTGTGAATGCAGAGAGTAGGTAGTTACAGAATAAAAAAAAAAATTCACAAGTGAGGCTATTAGCTTTGCCTTAGATGTTCTAACTGAAAGACATGAATGCACTATAGAACTTGTCATAGATTGCATCACTGTTGACTCTTGGCCTTCTTTGCATTCCGTGACCTTTCTCTGCAGTGTCTCTTCCTGCAGGAAGGTTATACTTTCTCTCCCTACTTGATTTACTGATGGCACTTTGACATGGTTTGGAAAATGAAATATGAAAAGTTAGATGGGTTACTTCTTGGAAGAACCTTTAAGAGTCAGGACACAATTTGCTAATTCATTTCTTCTTTTGCATAATAATGAGCAAAGTTCTAGATAAAGAGAAAAAAAATGGAGCTAAGCTACAGCTGACTCGTGATATGTAGAACTGTGAATGAGAATCACACATTTTTTGTTAACCATTGAGATTTTTGGATTGTCTATTATCCTTGCAAAACATAACTTATCCTGACTAGCACAGCAGTAAAAGGCATTCATTCTGCATGAACTGAAGCACATGGTGTTATTAGGTCTTTGTAAGCATTGGGATGAAAGTAGCTCTTAGCTTTCTGCCATGGTATCGAGAAGTCTACTTGATTTCCCATCTGTAACTTTCTTCTTTGTTCTCTAATGCATATAACAAAGCCCATTGACTAAATGGGCTAGCCTCTGCCTGGGTTCTGGATCCCATAACCTCTCAGATACTTAGACTTTCCTTTTACTGTTACCCCCTTTCTCCAATATCAATCTCTCTGCTAACTCGCCAATCAGATTGTCCTGTTGACAGCAATTCTTTTCTAGTTTTATATCTGCTTTTTTTTTTCAGGTAGCTTCTTCCCATTTCCTTCTTTTATCTCTCTCTCTCTCTCTCTCTCTCTCTCTCTTTGTGGAATTGGGGATTGAACTCAGGCCCTCGTGCTTGCCAGGAAAGCGCTTACTCCACTGAGCCATCCCCCCAGCCCCGCCTTATTCCCTTTCTCAATACAACATTTAAAATATTTGTGTGTGTGTGTGTGTGCGCGCACGTGCGCACATGTGCGTGTCCACGCTATCTCCACTTACCTACTTCTCATTCCATCATTAACTTGCTCCGACAGTTTTTCTCCACCACTTAAAATTCATTGCTTTTATCAAGGTCATTGAAAGACAATGGAATGTTCAAATCAGGGACATGTTGATGTCCTAAGATTACTAAATTTCTTAGCAACATGTGCCTGAGTTGGCCATTACATTCACCCCCAAAAGAGTCTGGATTTAGTTTCCAGCACACTTTCATGGCTTTTTCCTGAGTTGTTTGTGGCCTACTCTTTCTTTTCTCCCTTAATCATCTCCAAATTTCTACAAGGTAGAACAACTAGAGTTCAACACTGACTTCTCTTTTCTTTTGTCTGCAGGTTATCTTCTTCAGTAGAATTTGATCTTGTTTCTAGAGTCATCTAAAATATGTCTGGCATTGGAGGAGATGCTTAAAGTACGAAAACTGTACACATATAATTTTTGCTTTCAAAATGGTGCCTAGTGGGGAAGGAATATGCTCACATTTGTGGCAAAATGAGTAAAATCAATAAAATGACAGCATTTATAATAATGTAACTCGTATAACACATGGTGGAAAGATAAGAAAAGAGAATTTAGGCTTCTGGGGACAGTGAGAGAAGAAGCCCCAGAAGACGTAACATTTGGGTTAAAACTTGGTCAAACACAAGTTTTTGAGAAGAAGGTAAGATGAAGTATTCTCAAAGGCAAGGAGATGGGAGAAGGCCTGCCATAGATGGGGAAGCTAAAATAGCTCAATGTCTTTACAAACAGTAAAGGAGGCCTGAGTAGGTAGGAGCTAAGGCTACACCTAGATTCTGGGCCCAGACAAGAGGGATTTTTATGGAATTGTCCTTCTCTGGTGTTCTGGCTGACATTTGTGATGCCTTCTCATATCTTGTTTAATCCATCTCAAACCTATTAGCATGAGATCTGTCATCCTAAAGCAGGCATAGTGTAAACAACATTGTTGGTTTTGAGACTTGGAAGGGTTGCTTTGGATGGCTGCATTTCTGGCCACTTTATTCTATGGTAGCTCAATCCTTAAACTGCTACTCCTTAGACTGCTGCATTATATTATGGCTGTTTCCTTCATTTGGTGTTTGAGTAGCAGTGTTTTGGGGGAAGAGGTAAGGCTAAAACTCTCAATGTTTTGACAATGACTATGATTTATAGTAAATGAATTTCAGTCCCTTATCTTTAATATTGTAGGAAAACACTAACCCAAACATTAAATTGGCATTTGAATGTCTAACTTCTTCTGTTTAAGTATGGATAAATCAGTTACAAAATGTTGAAAAGTTCAATGCCTGGAGAAAATTCTCAATTGGCCGTGGGTGAGCTGTAAAATACACTTTAAGAGATTCTATTGGAAGGGCACATATCTGTGTAACTCAACCCTGAGTTACTAAGGTCCAACACGACACCTTCTATAATTTCATTAATAATTATATTGTAAACTTAAGCTTATTGGTATGGATTATTATACTTTTGATGAATAGCAGCTTTGTTAAAAGATTAAACATGGTAAATACAGTATGTATACATGGATTCTTGACTATTTCCCACATGCAAGAGCTGTACAATAAAGATTCCTCTTGCAGCTAAATAAAGCAAGTAGAGCAGTTATATATACATATACATATATATATATTATTCAAATTTTATGATATGAACAGTTTTTGACTTTGTTTTACCTTTTGATAATGTTCTCTTATATTCATTTCTTAATTCATATGAAAGGAGACAGATTGATTATGAGCAGGATAATTCTAGATGAGACCTTTACTTTCCTAGATGAATATGTTGGGGTGAATCAATAGTTTCAGGTCAAACCTTCGTGTGGACTGCTAGCAGGCACCATTGTCTTACTTGAATTATTTTACAGTTACAACTGAATGGACTCTGATAACTTCTCTAGTAAATTAGTCATTCTAGTGGATTGCCTAGAGCATTTTGTGAAACAGTGAAACAGAGAACAAAGAGACATTAATAGTATGAATCAGATTTCACCCTGTGCCTCCAAAACTAAGCAGGAAAAAAAATAGAATGGTAGGAAGGAAAGTGTGCAAGCCCGATATTCTGACAAGACAGGCAGTTTGTAAAATGATTCTAAATACCAATGATTTCTTATCTGTCCAGGCCTAGCCCATTCAAAGACTCATTTGAATTTTCTATTAGCATTTGATCTACTAGAGCTGAGTGGGTGGCTATTGACATATAAGTTGGCTCCATTAAATACTCACCTCACTTGGAACTCAAGCAATACTTCAGGGCTGTAATACTTTGAAAATATCTATTTTCTACACCCTCTGAACACGTATCTGGTTACATGACATTGTAGAGATCATGACAGCTTCAGGGATAAGAAGTCTATACTCTAAATTATGTTGGAGAGACCAAACAACATGTAAGAAGATTTAAATAAAAGACTAAGTAATTATGGGCTTCTTTGTTCCCTGTAGTCCCCGTGCCTCTTCTTAACATTAGCTGAGGTGTTCAGGGATGTTCATTAAGGATTTCACACCACCAGAGGACGAGTATGATCATTAATTGCTACACAAAGCCTCAAGCACATTACCCTCATGGAATAGGTCCTGAGGATGTCTGGTTCATTATCCTTGGTCATGGAAAGTGAGTTTTGTGCTGTGCTAGTGGGTAATGCACAGCTGTGTGTAGTAAGGTACCAGGTACAATCTTTTCCAAGTATCTAGGGTTCTACTTTGCATGTGATGGATCTCATGGGGCAGCCAGTCCACAGACAAAGAACTTATCTTTCTGGAAAATAGAATGGGTTCAAAGCTTTTCTCATTAAATGAGGGAGACAAATGCTTTGCATTTGCTCATGAGGTAAAAAAAATTTTTGTTTTGAAAATGTATCAGTTATTTAATTAGATTCTTTCTTTTTTATTTTTTATTTTTATTTTTTCGGAACTGGGGATTGAACTCAGGCCCTTGTGCTTGCCAGGGAAACACTTACTCTACTGATCCATCTTCCTGGACCCTAATTAGATTCTTAGTAAGAAATTTAAAACACTAATTTATGAGGATAAATTCCATTTGTCAGAGCAAAACTGGATTGCATTTAGCCCTGGAGCTGAGGAACAACTTTGATTTTTGCTAAAATCTGTGAGTCCACCATTTTCTGATCCACCTTGTGTTGCTCTGAAATCTGGTATCTCTCTTTCTCAGTGTTGAAGATCTCGCCCTCCTGGTGTCTGGGTTTCTCCAGCTTCTTTTTGAAATAAGCATCAGTGAGGTGTTTGGGATTTTCACTTTGCTGATATCAAATTTTGTAGAGGTGGAAATGAAAAGTTTCTGGTTTATGCTTCGTAGAAGAATGTGATTAAGGCCAAGAGGCCCAGTTACAAGTAGCAAGACACTGGCTAACTGCTTCAGGAAGACCACTCTCTTGCCTCTGTGATGCCCAGTGGAGATGATCAAGGTACTGGGAGTGATGCTAGCTTGAAGTTTCCTCTCACGCTGACTGAAGGGTTTCTTGCCCTGGCTCAAGAG
>NDGM011226738.1:3316-16913 GCA_002564305.1 Octomys mimax | reverse complement strand
CTCCATACCACCAAGAGAGGCCACCAGCCTTGGGGGTGGTGGTGCATGCTGTCAGTTTAACAGTTCGCACATCTCTAGCCCCACCACTCAAGCCACCCATTGCTTCTCCAGCTGCATCTGCCCCATAGTTTACATGAGGCTTTGCGGGGACAACTAGACACAAACCATCACACATGGTGTCCAGTTTGCAAGTGAGCTCAGCAATCCGGATACACAGGTTGGTCCTAAGACTACTACACCGCCCCCTGCCCTTTGCTCCTGTGCTAACTGCAAGGCAGCAACAATCCCACATGCCTACTCCAGGTCCCTTCCCCATAGTTCACACAGAGCATCTCTCAGCAACTTCCATTGCCTCAGGTGAAAACCCCACACCCTATGGTACCCTGTGCATCATGGACAGTGTAAGCAGACTCTTTCTGAGAGGAGGAAAGAGAGGCAGCCTGAGGGCTGATTCCTTGAGGACAGATTTTGCAACTTGATGCAAATATGGGTTCGACATCATTGCAGTTGTGCGATCATATATGAAATAGTTGTCCAAGAGGGGATCTGTGGCCCGCAGGACCCAGGAATGTTCCCACGTGGCTGAGTGGTGGGTAAGCTGGAGCACTTCTACATCATCAAAGGTAAAGTCTCCATGTGAGGATGGATGAGTTTCTTTCAATGACGTGTGTTCCACCTAGTGGACTTTCTGTAAACTCTGGTTTTATAGGTGTGTAGCAGTCATGTATGTTTGTGCTGTGCAACATGATAGTTTGGTGTTTGTATATACTGTGCCTGCCATGTGCAGACAGGACAGTGTTTCTCTCAGAGAAAGTGAGTAACCAGGGGCTGAGGAGGATGTTAGTTTTACTAGCATATCATGGACCCACGTGGACCACTCTATGGCTATGAGTTAGCTTCTGCCCTTTAGGAGGGGTCTGAGTTCAAATATCAAATATTGTAGGGCTCCCAGCTAAGCAGAGGGCTCTGCATCAACCGGGACCTCATTCTGCTATTCAAAAAGACAGTCTCTCACTTGAGGAAAGCCTTTGACGTTGATTGGTTTCTCACTTTCCAAGAGCATTGGGTCCACATAGACACTTGACCTTTGAAGAAACGTCGCCTCCAAAAATGAGCTCATTGGATGTAAAACCACTTGGCTGTGCACAAATTCACTAGAGCCATTAAGCTTGACAGTACAGCCACCCACCAGAGGTGCCAATTAAGTCACCTTGTATATGTATGTTGAGCATTTCATTTTTTCAAAACCACTTTCTCTGCCTTTTCTCATTTGCTAGAACATGAAGGGAAGGACAGCAGCTTCTGTTTGTACAGCAGCACCACCATGGTTCTGCTTTACGGGCCCTCCTGATTCTGTGTTCTGATTGTCACCAGAGCAAGGAAGGCAGCGAGGTATAGTTTTTTCCACTTGGAGCTGAGGCCAGGGCTTGCTATGGCACACAGTACCATTGGGACTCCTTTTCAATGCCGCCCTGCACCTCATACCACCTGTACATGTCATGTCTGACCCTCACACTGCAGGGACAAGGGGGGCTTTGCTTCTGGTGTCTCCCTGCTCCCACATCTGGCCGAGCATCTGATTGGTGTGGCTTTGCAGAAGCAGAGTCACAAATGGCACATGTCTTCGGCAAGAGCAACTGTGGGATGTGCAACTTAAGGTCAAATTCTCCCTCCTCTACACGCAGCATTGGGGAAAGCATGAATTTCCTGCCTTACATTAAGTGGCCATGGCTGTCATATCGTGTATGGAATAACAACACAGCAGAAGGAGACAACCCCCACAACTTACCGTATTTCCCTCAACTGGAAAACAGACCAGATCACACAGTACCTGAATAGGCATTGTACAAGGGATAACGAGCAAAAGCAAAAGGGTACATTTTATATGTTTAATTTTGTTTTATTTTAAAGAGAATGAAATAATAGAAGGGTGGTACAAAATTTCACACCATATTAGGAAGTTCACAAGAGTTAATCGATCGTGTCTTGCTATCTTCAATGTAGTTGCTCAGATTATAAGATATAGGTGTAAAAAATTAATCAAACAATTATTTTAAATAAATATAAATTCATTGTATAATTATCTTAGCTAACATATATATGCATATATATGTGTATATATATATATATATTTTTTTTTTCTTTTCCCTTCCTTCTTTTCTCCTCTTCCCTCATCCAAGTTTTTCTTTCCTTTCGAGCAGTTTCTTTCCCCTTCACAATTTGGATCTTATTTTCTCTTGCAGGTTGTTATACTAGGGAAACAATACAGTGTTTACACATGAGCATCTGATTTATTTCACTCATGACTATGGGCTCCAGTTGCATCCATTTACTTATAAAACTTCAAAGTTTATCCTTCTTCATAGCTGAGTAGTACTTCATTGCATAAAAATACCATGTCACTTTTGAGCTGTTAAAAAGACACATTTTAAATCTTTACATTTGGTGGACATGGTGGTGCACACCTGTAATCCCAGCACTCTGGAGGCTGAGGCAGGAGGACCGCTGTGAGTTTGAGACCAGCCTGGGCTACAAAGTGAGCTCAAAGCCAGCCTGGGCTACAAAGCAAGACCCTGTCTCAAAAAGACAAAAAGGAAAAAGAAATCTTTAATAACAATGGGTAGAAAACATACGAAACCAATAACCGGCCACCAATTTGTGCCAACCACGTAGCTAACACTTTCATAAAGTGTAAAAATGAACTCTAACGCTTTCAGCTGGTAGGGCAAATTTCTGGAAGGGATCTTGAGAACTAGAATACTCTAAATGGAGCGCGCCCTAAATCAAGTGATTTCGAATTATGTGACAAAATAGAGGCATGTGCAAGTGTGTATGGAGTTGACTGATGTATTTCTACTAACCGGAAAACACAAATTTTCAAATAATATAAATATCTAAACTAAAGAATTAAACAACTGATTATTACATAATTGTAAAAAAAAATAAAACATGGTATATGGAAAACGGATCCCACTACCACAATCGCGAAAAGTGCAGTTTGTCTTGTCGCCTGCCTCTCCATTTCATTTTCTCTCCCCCTTTTTCTTTGTCTCTGATAAACTGGATGTTCCTCCAGTTATTCTCCAAACCACATCTGCAGGCTCTGTCACTAATTCTGGGACGAATCCCATAAAGCAGATTCGCTTACGACTCCTCAGTCACACTGCAGGCATGTGCAGAAGCCTAGTTGTAAGAGAGGCTGGAACTTGCAGCCTGCTCCCCAAAAACACTTTGTCTCTGCCAAATGCCTGCATTCTCCTTTGGAGCAGAAGGACACACAGACGGTGACCCTCACAAAAAGCTTGTGCCATCATTTCTTTCTCATTGAAAGCTACATTTTTTTTTTGCAATATTTAAGACCCTCATATTCAAATAAATCCTTTAATTTAATTACATTTTTCAGACATTCTGAAAAGCTTCCGTGGATAAGAATACTTAGCCAAGTGTCTTTTAATTCAAAATTTTACAAATCAGATTTTGAAATCCCCTGATGCACCGCCCGCAGCCCGTTTTTTTCCTGCAAGGATTGCAAGCCCTGCTTCTTTTATAACCCTTAAACCGTACTTGCACCCTTTGTGTCACCTTATACATGGATGTGACAGATTCGCTCAGTGCTCACGGAAGTCTACCCTTCCCTCTGGAGCACACAGTGCCATTGCTGTCCTCCCTCCTTCCTGTGCCACAGGACAGATCAAGTTTTCTCACCCGTGAGACATCTACAGATCACACTTTGATACCCGTGAGTCGCAGTTCTGCAGTGGACCCACCTTCTCAAGCACCAGCCCGCCGTGCCCACTGGCTGATGTCCTGGAGCGTTATCCTGTTAACTGTACCCCATAGCTGCTGCAGACTGATCGCGCCTGCCATCTGCTAGAGAAGTGGACAGCAAAGGCTGAGTGAGAGACACAAATGGAAGGATTTCAGGACTCCAAGCAGATTAAAACACAGAATTCAAGACTCTCTTGAGGCTGAGACCAAGGTCTTCTCTGGGTTGTCCGTGTTTATTTAGTTATCAGAACAAGGGAGGGGGTTACTGAAAAGAGACAGGAGGCACTCCACGGCTTCTCCGAAGAAGGCACAACATCAACTTGGGAGAGCAACAGTCTCCACCAGAAACACGATGCCTGGGCTGCAGTCTTATCTAGCTGCAGTTAAGCCAGGTACCCTTGGCTGTGCCCTCCCTCGTCTTATCTCCCTCGTTTTCGTGGCTTCACCTGCCGTTGCAGGCCTCGGCAGCGATCAGGGACTCACAGAGGCTCACTTCCTAGGAGCTCACTGCCCATCTCCAGGAAGGGCCCAGGCCTCAGACAGACCCGCATGAACATGGAAAGTGAGCTCTTTCAGTCCCGAGCACGGCTGCTTCGTGGTGGCCTCCATCAGTAAAGAGAAACACCTTCAGGACACACTAGAACCACAGATGACAAGAGCCTGGGTCCTTGCCTCTGTGAGCAGCCAGCTCCCTGCCTGCCCTGGGCAGTGCTGTGCCCCAAAGGGACTCCACTGTGTCTTCCCCAGATGGCAGAGCCCGTGGGACCAGCTAACCCTACGTTGCCTTCTGACGTCAGTACCCTGCATTGTGCTGATATTAGGGATCCTACTGATGTGAGTGACAGTGCGCAGAGGGTCATCTGGGGAGCACAGGGGAGCCTGAGGACTGCACTCTGTGTGGCAAAACACCAGAGTAAGTGTTGAGTCAGCCCCAGTCATGAAAACTGTAGGAAGGTCTCATAACATGCAGATGTCTGGGCAGCTGGTAGAATTCTAGTCCCTGCGACTCTCTCTTCTGATGTCCTTTAGCTAATTAGCTCACCATAATGTCCAGAGATGCTCCGGACTGCCAGGTGGGCCGCTGTTCTTACCGCAATCCAATTCTGAAGCTCCCTTTCAGCTGCTTACTGCACTCCCTGTACCGTGTTTGCTCACTAACCCACAGGTGAGAGGACAATTATTAGCAGGCGTGGAATCAGCCTGCAAGTTCTGCAGCTGGTTACAATATCCAGTCCCGGGACAGACACTGTCAAACTGAGACCACAGAGCGAAGACTCAGCCATATCCTCGTGGTCTCTTCTCCAATTAGGAAATCTCAGAATGTGGTGGGGACTACTGGATAATAGAAAGAAAATGCCCCCCGAACTCAATATAAATCTGGAGCGAATCCAGCCCACACTTGCAGGCATTCCCTGTTGCCATGTGGAGCAGCCCCTGTCTGACAATAGGGCTGACACAGCAGAAGGAACCGTAGGTGTACAGAGCTGGAGAAATGACATCGCCCGAGACGCTGTGGGCAGCTGTGTCTGCAAGTCGAACATTCCACAGATGGTTGTGAGATGCGTGCAAAACGGCTGCTGTTTGTTTAAGCCCAGAACAGGATTTGTCACTCGCAAAATGAAGAGCGTGGGTACATAGGTGCTGAAGAAGCCTACCTATTAATAATCTTAATCTCAAACATAAGGAGATGCTGGACTATAATTTCTAAAGACAGAAAGGAAGGTAAGAAGGAAATAAGAAGAAGAGGCAGCAGGAGTGGTGTTCAGGCTTCAACTGAACATCCAGCCTAAGGCTCAGAAAGGGCGTAGCTGGCAGCGTGGCCGTCTCCATAACCACGTGCTCAGCCCGAGGGAAGCTCCTGAAAACAAATGCGCCGAGCCGGAGGGGATGGTGTCCCCCGGGTGCTGTGGGAAGAGGCCCCCTCCTTCAGAAATCTCATTATTATTTCAGAAAGTAATTTCAGCTAAGATGTGAATTACTTGGATCAGTGGATTTTGATAAATAAGCTTGTTCCTAATGTGATACACCAGAAAATCCATTTCTAAAGACAATTAAAAGTAATTGTTTTTCATGCATCAAGAGGCGGCTCTGCACAGGCTTCTTCCAGGATCCAGGTGGAAGGTAGTGGGGATCCCAGCACAGACGATCCATTCCGTGGACGTGGATCTGAACATGATGGCCCTTTGTGACCACACAGAGCAGGCCTAAATGAAAACCTCCGGTGGGCTTCGAAACAAAACTTCTTGTAAAAGAACTGAAACGCATATGTTTCTGCCTCCCTTGCTTTTGAAAGTGAGAGCATGAAGTTACACAGGCATGGGGAAGAAGAGAAGAAAGACCAGGTTAACAAGTTTCAGGATTTTGGATCCATTTTGGGAACTGGGCCAAAGAAGGCTGCCAGATTTGTTTGCAGACAGCTTGATTGGGAACCTGAGTGTGTCATTGTGGGGCGGTGGCCCTGAGTCCGAAGGGCTGAGGGGTGGCAGACAGGGGCCTGGGGCCTCGGGACGCACAGCTCACCACCCCTCTGCTGCCTGCATCCATGCGGTCCAGGGGGACAACTGGCCCAGGTGTGCCCCCTTTTCACACATGTGCATTTGCTTTCTTTCACTGAATAGCAGAGGACTTCACACTCCACTGCGGAGCCTCCCACTGCCTGTCTCAGCGCTGCCCCAGGCCCACAGCCCAGGTGGGCCTTGTCCTTCTCATTTCAAGAATTTGTATTATCCATAGAGAATCATCTTAGAGAAAAATAGACCACTTAAGAAGTGATTCTAGACAGCACTGGATAGATGGGAGGAGGTATTGCAGCTATCACTTCCCCAAATGCTCATATTAACTTAAACACTAAAAGCTTAAATAACAGCACAAATGTGCGGTGTGCCCGGGAAACAAGCGGCTCATCTGCTTGCGAGAACTCAGATGTTGTTTCATTGCTGCATCTTTTCTTTTATTACTATGTTTGAGGTTAAGATGAATGAAATATGGCATGCTAAAAGGGTGGAAAAAAATACTCTTGCGAGATGGTTGATGTTGGTAATGTTTGCCAGATTCGTGCTGATTATTTCCCAGAAGGGATGGGAGGCTGTGCTTTGACTAATTTAAAAGCCAAATATCCCAGCGGAGAGCTCTGGCTCACTTTATCCCATCTGGTCCGCTCCTAGCTTTCGCTTCCCTACACTTAGGTATTTGGTTTCTTTCCAAGAGGATGCAAAAGGTAGAGAAATGAGCGAGGGAACAACCATCTTGGTTTTATTCCACTAACTGACCCGTGCATATTACAAAGCAGCTAGTATTTTATTTTATTCTACTTTTTATTATTTTTTATTGTATGTATTTGGGACAGGGTCTACAGGGTCTCACAACACAGACTGGACTCAGTGAGTCTCCTATTTTCAGCCTCCCAAGCTGGGATTACAGGCGTGCGCCACCACGCCCAGTCTCAATCGCTGTCTCGGCGTGTCCCGGGGCGGGGCCGGCAAGGCCTGCGGGGAGCGAAGCTGGCTGCTGCGCTCTGCCTAAGCAGGCGCTTTGGCCCGCAGCTAGCATTTTAAGTGCTCCCTCTGAAGCTTACGCACACTGAGGCCGCGTGTCTTTGCTTCGCTCCTTGTGCCTGGCCCTCTGCTGAGAGCCGTTACTTGCAATCTGTTTTCCTAAGTCCCTGTTTTTCCTCTTATGAAATCAGAAAACGTTCGCAGGTTCTGAGGGTGAAGCGATCTCCTTCCAGCAAGGCAGCGTGCGTACACGGCGCCTGACAGTCGAGAGAAGCGGAGGGAGCCTCAGAGGAAAGCCGGTTGCGCGCCTCTGAGAGTGGGCGCCGCTGTGGACACGCCAGCGAGGCGACGCCGGGCGACTGCTCGCCAGGCCTCCTCCTCCCGTGACTGCTGCAACGCGGAGCGGAGCTCGCGGGCCAGGCTGCGTTGCGCATACCTCATATGGCCCTTTGGAGTGTCACAAAGATAGATTTCAGTCCAGTGCGCATTTCAGAAAATGTAATAGTATCGAACATCTTGTACCGGGGGCCCCTGCTGACTGTGTGGCTACTTACAGCTGCTAATTTTAGAACTTTTTGATCTGGAGGACAGTGGCGGCATCCAGCACACCGTAGGCTGCAGGTTGGCCCCAAGCCACGTTTTCGAGGATAGCTGTCTTGTTGCTCTCTGTTTCCCAATAAAATTAATAAGAAGGAAAGAATACCATAGCGCTGCTCTTGGAAGTGCACCTAGTGAAAGTGACTCACATGGAGTCTGCCTGCCACAGCCAGGAGCCGAAGGCTCTGCAGGCTCTTCAGCTAGAAGCCTGTTCCTGGGCCTGCACCCTGAGTTCCTGGGCTCTATTTTCCTTTATAAATGCGCTCTGAGCAGGGGCCAGGGAGATGCCCAGTGGAATAAGCGCTTCCCTGGCAAATGCAAGGGCCTAAATTCAATCCCTGTTCAAAAAAAAAAAAGCACTCTGAACTGGCCCGCAATCTTGAGAGCTGTCCAGAGCACCAGAGGAGACAGGCAGGTCCCTCTGTCCTCCCCGGGACGGCTCTAGCTTTGCTTCACAGTCAGGCGGGGGCAGGACTGGGCTATCACCCTCGTCTCCTAAGCCCTACTCTCTTTCATGGGTGCGATTTTTGGTTTTTGATCCCTTTCTTTCCCTGTCTCTCCTGCAGGCACTGATGATATCAGATGGAGAACAGATTGTGCTACTTACGTGAGTGATCAACGTGGGGCTGGGACGCTGTGAGATCAAAAGGAGAGAAGCTGTCAGGGGTAGAGGATTAGAAAGCTTTTGTTTCTGGGAATACTGAGATGGAGTGACCGCACGCACCGAGAGTCTGTTCCTCTGAGTACTAACACCTCACCAAACTTGTGTCTTAGTGAGGAATCTGCCTCAGTACATTGCTCTTTTTCTTACGCATTTAGTCCAGGGTCTACGGGGTCTCGGCACACAGATCGGACTCGTGGTGATCCTCCTTCTCCCAGCCTCCCAGGTGCTGGGATTACAGGCGTGTGCCTCCACACCCAGTCTTGTCGCAGTCTCAGCGCACTCCTGGGGCAGGGCCGTCACGGCAGGCCAGGAATCCAGCCACGGTCCCTGCATCTGCCTAAGCAGGTGCTTTATTCCACTGAGCTGTCTGGCTAGCACTTTGCTCTTTCTTGTAACAGTAATGCAGAGAGAGTGCAGGCTAGTGCACGGGAGTGTGATGGAGGACCGGGCCGCACTCCCTGGTTGCTTTTCTGTGAACAGTTGGGTCTCGGCCTGTGGGGCTCCTCGCTAAGGATCCAAGCAGACAAGGTTTCAGATTTTCATTGACAAAATTAATAAAAATTTTATTAATTTTTATTAATTGTCATCCAGAACAAAAGGTTCTGAAATTAGAAGCTCTAAGGAGCCACACAGTCAGCACAGGCCCCCCGGTACAAGACATAGTGTGATCTTCTGGCACGTATATAGCTAAACTACGTATCCATCACCTGTGCTTATTTTGTGAGTGATTACCAGAGACTTGGGGTGACAAGGGAAAAGGGAAACGCCAGTAAAGGGCACAAAGATTCAGCCAGACCAGAGGGACATTTCTAGATGTCTGTGCATCGTGCCGACTGCAGCTGCTATTACTCCTGTGCAGATGTCCTCCTTGAGGTCTTCAGCCCTGGCCTTCTGGCATTTTTTGTATCTTCCCAGCCACCTTCTTTTTTTTTCTTTTCCAGTATCTGGGCAAAGCTCTTATTTGTTTCATGGAATGATTTTTGCCTGGGAAATCAGATGGCCCCTAGACCGTAGCTTCCTGAAACAAGAAATCTCACTCATCCAGTTCAGTGGTGAGATGTTCTTAATTGATCAATAAGCTCTTGCTATTGACCCAACCATGCAGTGAAGTAGAATTGCTTCCAGGAAGCCAAGTAGATTTCTTCACACAAAGCACATGGGTAGCCTTCGAAGGCCTAAATTCTGGCCCCCAGTGTGAGTTAAGTAGCTTTAAAATTATCTCTTTGGAAAACCATCTATTTGCTTTATCTTAGGTAGGACTAGCAAAAGATCATTCTAACCTTATCTCCAGTTCCAAAAAAAAATCTCTTTTTCTAATAGGATTTTCCTTCACTGTCATCTGTCATCTCAGATACATGTGGTGGACACTATTACTTTGTTACATGGTTTTCACCTTTCTCGGAAAATCCTTTTTGTTTTTCCTTTCTATATTTAGGACAGGGTTTACAGCATCTACAGGGTTTCACTACATAGATCAGACTCAGTGCTTCTCCTGTTTTCAGCCTCCCAAGTGCTGGGATTACAGGTGCACACCACCATGCCCAGTCTCTCTGAGAAAGTCCTTTCTGTAAGACTCTACATAGAACGGCAGCCCCCACACAGTGACACCTTGGTTCGTGAATGCTGCTGCCCTAAACACTTGGCTTCATGGACAGAAGCTTTGAGCAGGTCGCTGTCTTCATGCCTCCACATCTGGGGAGGAACACGATTCCAGCTGTTTTCTTAGCAGGGACAGAAGCATGGCCGTCTCCCTTGGGATCGAGAACAAATCCAGTTCATGAGCCGAGGTACTGCTGTATTCAGGACATGCTCCATGAACCAGTTTGCCTACCTGTGTTTGGTCTTGTCAGACTTGGGAAAAAAATACAGTGTGACGACTACCAGAAATTATTGCTTTTTGAGCGCTTGTTTTTATAGTGCTTGATTCTAGTAAGCATCTTCATACCTAAAACTTTTGGTCTGATTACAGTGTGACTTACTATATCTTATTTATTGCTACTTACATCAACTCAAATCTTTCCAAATAAGCAGAGCCTTTTCCTTTGGTCTTCCATAACTGACTAGAAATGCTGAAGTGAGCAGAGGAGTCGCAGCTAGGGCTTCCTCATCCACACTCTCAGGATAACCCTTCTCAGCATGAATACATATTGTGAAAAACAAGGCCCTAGAGACACAGGGAAGTTGTGTGACTGAACACTGGACTAAATCCAGTGAACGATGCCAGGCCACACACAGTTGAAGCCTTGAGCTATGAATGAAGAAACGATGAGTACGTAAATAGAAGGTGTTGTGTCATCCCATGGAGAGGATGACATTTAGCATAGAGAATATGGACCTGTGGAATTTTCATCTTTCCATTTTTATTTGCAAAGTGCAATCAAAAGAAATGGTGAATATGTTAAGAATATTAACTACAGTAAATTACACATTGGCATGAATTCCCACAAAGTACTCCTGCTCACTTCAAACACACTTATCCACTGTCATGACGCTTTCTGAAGAAGTCCTGGGATTCCTCCTTCCTGAGCCCCCGTGGGCCCTACGAGGACAAATTCAGGCCCCCAAGTGCCAGTGCCACCCATGGCGAAGCAGGCTCCAGAGAGATGGTGGGGCGGCCTCCTCTACCTCACTCAGCAGACACGGGCCCGTGAAGCTTTGGGCGTTCCTCAAAGTCAAAAGCATCATGAAAAGTAAATATTTTAAACAGATTCATGATATGAAGGGGACTACGACCTTGGAACTGAAGACACTCAGGAAAGAGGGCCTCAGAACTGCCTCAGAAAGTGCCGAGAGCAATGGGGCGCGTGCGCATGGGTGAGGACGAGGACTGGAGGGCAGTCAGGGCCTTGTGTCTCTCACTGCACTAAATCTATAAAAACGGAATCATTTACTGTGCCCTGTGGTGACACCTGAGGCCCAGTCAATTAACACCCAAGCAGCAGTCCTTCTGAAGGAAAAAGCCAGGATTCCTCTGATTCATTTTTAAGAAGCGTCTACACAGCTTCCCCTTCTCCGGAGCTCAGCTGGCCATTTGCACTTTCTGTATCTATAGTAAGTCTCCGTGGAGCTTGAGTGGCTCCCTTCCTACGGGGTTGCCTGTTTACGCAACACTGCACATTGTCCGAAGTGCATTACATTCTTGAAGTCTGGCGTGCTGGAATTCAGCCCCCTGCCTTCCATAAGCAGAATGAAGCTTAACACACAGAGCCGGCCCTTTCAAAAAGTAAAAGGTCCCTTGTCCTGTGGCACAGACTATCTCTTTTATAACTTTTTTCATTTTTCTATTCCTTTTATGAATCTAGCACTGTTACATAGAAATTTTACTATTCTGATGGGCTGTTCGTCGATGTATTTCCTGTAGAGCACTTCTGTTGCCTTTTTGTGGTTGGAATTGTTTCAAGCAATTTAATATTCTGTAAGCAATGAAAAAAATCACAAAATGCAGCAATGAGTAGGACTAGATGGGTAAAATCAGGAAATAAATCTCTTCAAAGGGTTTGGAATGGGATATCGTATTAGTGTGCAGTCATTTCAGCAGCCATCTTCAAGTGCTCCTCAGTCCCAGCCTCAGTCCTTGTCCCAGGACTCTGTGGTTCTTGGTCTGTGCTGATGAGGGTGCTGTAGATCAGGGGACACAGCTGAACTCCCCTGTGGGAAGGCAGGACGGATCTCTCCCTGCATGCGCAGGAGCCTGGGGTGGCTCACTCAGGGCTCATCCAAGGCAGAGCCTGAGACGGCAGCTCAGAAACAGATTGGTCTTGAGGTAGCCCCAAAGACAAGGGGTGACAGGAGACAGGGAGAAGCAGAGGGAACAAAGATTGGAAGGCTGCAGACTGTGATGGTTGCCAACGTGGGCAGCCGCTGTCTCAGCCAGGCTGGGGAGTTTCTGTGGTGCTGTACTAATCGTGTTGACGAATTCCCCATTCAGGATGGATGCTTGGAGCCTTCGTCTGTGGAACTGTGCTTTCGCTAAGGACAGTCCACAGTTTGTGGTAGGAGGAATCACCCTCTGACCCATCAGGAGGTCCACATTCCTAATTTCTGAAACTTATAATACCTTACCTTATTTGGTGAAAAGGATTCTACAGGTGTGATTTGTGTTAAGCACCCAGAAACAAGAGGATCTGGGTTTCCCTAGTGGGACCAATCTCATCATACAAATCCTTGAAAGTGGAGAAACTTTCCAAAAGAAAGACAGAGAGACTGGGGAGATAGCTCGGCCATCTAAATGCCTGGCTGGCAAGCACAATGACCTTGGCTCAATCGCTGGTACCACATGCCATGCTGGCCCCAGAAGCCCAGGCAAGCTGTGTCAGCCACTGAAACGTGGCTTGGTGGTGCACGTTGGTAGTTCCAGTGCTGGGAAGGTGGGGAGGACCACTATTAGTCTGTTGCCTAGCAAGACCCTGTACCAAATGAGCAAATAAATCTTTTTAATTAATTTTATTGAGAAACAAATAGCAATGAGATAGTTTCAAAATCAATTAATGGGACAGCTTCAATAATTACTACATTGCATGTTGTCTTTGTAGTGGTTATTCATACTACAGGATGCAGATATGATATCTTGTTTAAACACTCTTAGTACAAATCTTTCTTCTCATTGAATTAAGCTGTATATCTATCCTAACTATTTTGTATATACAGACACAAAATGGCCCTTCATTTGTATCCCCCTTTCTTGTTTAGTTTGTCAGAGAAGGGCATTCCATTGTCATTTAAATATTGTAGGTACATGAATTCAGCAAAATAATCCAATATGTCCAGTAGTCCATAATAGTAGTGGGTTATCCGCAGGACTGGCGGTGTCAGTTGTTGACTTGAGCCTTTTACAGCTCAGCTTATCAATATGGCTTTACTGTTTATACCTTGTTTTTACACTTTTCTGCTGGATGATTAAGATCAAGATAAAGCAAGACCTATATTACAAGAAATGTAACTTTTGTGTCTGACAAGATCAGTCAAATTCCCTCAGGATTTAGCCTAAAGTCTTGTACCACAGTTTGTAGAACCTTTATCAGTGTCAGCCATGTGGATGAGTCACAGCCATTGCTTGACCAATTTGCTCTCTGTG
>NDGM011226732.1:0-10624 GCA_002564305.1 Octomys mimax | reverse complement strand
AAAAAAAAAAAAAAAAAAGAACTTTGGCAGGAACTGTATGAACATCTGGAAAATATCAAGAATACTGAGCACTTTTTAAAAGAACACAGTGAAGAATATGTAAATTTCTACAAAAATTAGATTTAGATTATTTAATCATTAATGCTCGTACAAAAATCCCAGGAAGCTCTGGAACAAACCTCAAGCTTCAATGGTTTTGTACCTGGACTCCCACTCCACCCTAACTTCAATCATTCATAAAGTGAAAATAATATTTAGACAAACAATAACTTGTTTAGCTTCATATGCTACACACTATTGAAATGGAGTCTTACTAAGAATAGTAAACGCAGCGATTTATTAAAAATACTAAATATTCTACCCATTATTTTGAACATAGTTTTTTCTAATATTGGTACAGTTAATGGATTTTCAATTGTCAGCATTAGAATTTTGCTACAACACATTTGTAAACTGATAAAATATTGATCAAATAAAAAAGTCAAATTTAGCTAGAGTTTACTGCCACAAAATAGCAAACCCTACTACCAAACTATTGGACTCAAATCGCACCACTTATGAATTGTGTGAATTTAGATATCTAAATCTCTTGTTGCTTTTTCTTCAGCTGCTACAAATAGGACCTTACATATATGACATGGTGTGTAAGTGTATTATCAAGGTGCTTTTATCATCATTTTACTAACCTGATAGGTGTGAGGTATTTTGTAACAAAATTGTTCAACTGGGTAAGTCTTAAATGAAGAAATGAAGAAGCTTAATTTTTGCATAATTTTGGTGTTAAAATAAATTCCTCTGTGTCACTAAAAAGAATCGAGAAAAATGCTCATTATTATGAATTTGTTGTTCAGTTCTGGCAGCACATTGTGTAATAAAGCTGCCATTGTTTTCTTCATAAATAATCAAACTGCTTTTGATAGCATTGAACCCAAGCCTCCCACTAAGTCTATAACATTACATGTTCAATATATAATGAATTAATAAATAGGTAAATCCTAGTTCTTGTGGATGATCAAATGTGTTTGCATACCATTTAGCACTCCAGTAAAATAATGTTGTGCTTTGTCATGTACTTAATAGATTTTTGTAATATATGAGACAATATCATTACCATAAGCTAGTTATTTTTTTAATTACTTTCATGAAAGTATTACTACATTCCATTATGAGAGAGAAAAGGAGAGTGAGAGAAGGAAGAGTGCAGAATTTGACTGATGAAGTAAAATTTGCTTTTGAAATTGTTGTAGAAGAAAAACACTGAAATTGTTTCGAATGATCAGGCATTTAACTCCAAAATTAAGGCAGTTGAGATCATCAATATTTAACATAAAGATTCATATTTCTAAAATCTATTAATTTTTAGATCATTTTAGACTACAAAGAAAAGCTCAGATGGATTATTTTACTTAAGGTCGTTACAGAAAAGCCTTACACAAGCTGAACTGAAGGTGGTGTTTTTAGTAAGCAGCGTTGTGTTAGGCAGAGTGATGATCCTTCAAACGACAATGATGAAGGCAGTTCCTAATTCCTGGAAATATGTTAGTACTCATAGCAAAGGGGAAATATGTAGCAGATATAAGTAATTGTGTTAATCTATTTACCTTCAAAAACAGGAATAATATTGAGTTGACCATGTAAGTCTCATATTATCTTAAGATCCATAAAGGAAACAAAAGCAGGGCAAAAAGTTACCAAAAGTAATGACAATTTCGAAAATGGGGCTTACTGGCTTGGATTAAGAGAAAGAGACCTAATTGGAAAAGATAATGAAATGAATTCCCCTTAGAGGAATTTGGCACTCTGAAACCATAATTCCAGTATAGGGAGACTCATTTTAGATTTGGATCTCTAGTTCTGTAAAATAATATTTTTTGCAGTTTTAAGTTACTAAGTGTTTGATTAAATTGTTGTAGACACAATGGAAAACTAATATTGATATTGGTACCTGGAAGTGCACTGCTGTTGTGATAGATACTTTAAAATGTGGAGTTAGACAGTGTGTGGAAGTTCAAGTTGGAAGAGCGTGGTAGAAAAATTCTTTTTAAACAGTCCGTATTATCACTTAATTTTACTATTCATCATTTGAAATGACTTAATGTAATATTTTAATATTAAGAAAACTATTTTCTCTCATATATAAACTAATATACCTTTTCAACTTTACAGTATAAAAAATGCAATTAAAATTTTTCCTTCTATGATGATTGCCCAAAAGCTCAAAGTTAAATTTTTCTTTAGTTAAATAACCATTTTTAGCCTTGACTTTGTAGAAAATCTATGGTGTCTTTCTGTTACAGGTCTCTTGTTTTATCCTTAATGTAATGGCTCTATTATACTTGGTCATTTATATGTAAATAAGAGAAAATCTTTTGTAGAAAGGCAGGAAAAGGGATAAAAACCAACACAGATTCTTCACCTACAGTTTGTTCCAAAAACAAAATGATTAAAATGTCTCTGGAGAGCAACTAGTATTCTCAGGCTATAAATGAGAAAGCTTCTAAAATGGCAGAGAATCTTAACCAGTGACTGCCCACGCATTAGACTTTGCCTTAAAAATGCCTGTATTCTAATGAGAACCCTTACGGAAATTACAGAGACCTCTCAGTCTTGCTAAACACGAAAATTGAGGTTAATTGGAAATCAAGGAAAATTCTATTTCCTTCCACTTTGCTCCAAATTATTCAGTAATAATCATTTGAAGCATATCTGAATGCTCGCTTCGGCAGCACATATACTAAAATTGAAGCATTTCTGCTTCTACCATGACTTTAGAAATTCTCCACTGAAGTTAAATGATACCTGAACTTCCCTGAAAATAACAGGCCAACTGAAATTTTGTGGAAAGTCTCTGACCAGATCAAAATCCTATTTGCTGGGAGCTGCTATCCACCCATTGACTTCTGGAAATACCAGAATTCTACCCCAAGCTGATAGATATAAGATTTGAACAAATGCCCCGAATGTAGGCAATGGGATAGTTTATTTTTGTTGCTGTTGTTATCAGGGATTAAATTTATGACCTTGTACTCCCCAGGCAGGAACTTATGCCATTGAGCTATCTCTCAGCCCTGGCAATGGGCAAATTTCTGCTGGGAATTAAAATTTTAAGTTTAGTAATGCTACTGAGGAGTTCTCAATTTATGGCTGGCTTTAATGGGAAGTGATCTTAGCAGCAGTATTGAAGATATGGGCTCCCACATATAAAAAAAAAGTCTCAGTTAGTTTTCAGAGAGGTAAAACAAAGCAGATGACCAGTTTGAATGTACTTGAAATTACTTGTTTACTAGTTGCTAACTTCTTTATATTCAGAATGGTCCAGGACTACTTTCAACAATACTACCTGGGAACTTTGGAGAAGAGTAGAATCTTAATTCCCACTAACATACATATTTTAGCAAATACTTAGGTAATTCTTAGTATCAAAGTTTGAGGTACACTGAGTTCATCAGGTTACAAAAACAGGTGTAGGTGAAAACCTTAATAGCTACATGTAAAAGAATAAAATTGGATCTCTTATTCATAACATGACCAAACTCTCCCACAGAACAAAATATAGACAGATATAAGAGGTAAAAGTATAAAACACTTAACAAATTTTGTAGGGGAACCCATTATGAACTTAGGTTAGCCAGTTCTCCTAGATATGAACAAAAATCAAAAAAGATTAAAAATAAATAATTTGCACTTTCCAAAAAATTTTCAATTTTTCTACAAAGGACAATGCCTACATGGTTAAAAAAGAACTCACTGAGAAAATATTTTCAAGTAATATATCCAAAACCATGTATTCATTATATAAAAACACTTAAGTTAAAAAGAACACAAAACATTTGTAGATGTTCAAAACTTATGCATAAATTCTGAAGAGCTTATTAGTCACAAATATGTACATTACATGTGTTCAGTATTGTTATTGTTTAGAGAAATATAAATTAAAACTGTAATCATATACCATAGCCACAAAAGAACAAGTATGGGTAAGGATGGGAAGAAATTGGTACCTTAATATACTGTAAGTGGTACCATATTCAGTGACCACTATAGGAACAAAGGACAAAAAAATGCCTGGATCTTAACCTGTTACCTAGTAAAAACAGGATTGCTGTATCCTTCTGTAACAGTCAGTGCTCTTAAAAGTCATTGTTTGCTGAAAAAAAGATAAGTAAATGATCTTCACTTGGGCTGACAGATGCCCAACAGGGAACTTAAAAGCTAGCTTTGCACTTTATATTCTTTTTTGCATTAAAACTTTGGGTAAAATCCCTTTTCAGATCTGCATACAGGTATGTTATTCATTTAGGAATTGTCTGTCCAAAAGTTGATAAAACAAGGTTGTTTACACTAGAATGTACATAATTCCATCCCCTTCAAGATGGAGACACCAAGAAAAGGGACATACAGGGACAATCAGCTATGCCCAGGAGTCCCTAGTCACCTTCCTGAATTGAAGGTCATGTAGGATTCCTGCAGAGCATCATATGACTGAGACTGTTCTAAGTAAAAGCAATGATGCCATGGGAATCAAGCCAGCAGGACCCTCCCTTGCACAGGACCAGAGGCTGTGATGTAATCTTTAACCAGACTCGAGCCCATAGAACTAGTCACTTCTTCCTTCTTCTGAGCCAGTATGATCTTCTTCATCAGAGAATTCTTCTAACAGCTCAAGCTAGAGTCCTTTTCTTATTTTCTCTGTTAAGGGCTGGCCTGTCCTTTGTCAGATCCTCAAGACAAAGTCCTTTCTCATTCTACTCTCAGATTTATGGCCAAAGGACTTTCAAAGCTTGCCCTACACAAATCTTGAGAATGAACATTCGTGACAATGTTAGTTACAACAGGCAACAAATGTGGAAGCAATTCAAATATCCACCAGTTGAAGAAAGGATAAATAAAATGTTCTAATATCAACACAATGACCTGCTATTCTGCAAGAAAGAAGGAATGAAGCGTCTTGGATATTATTCTGGTAAACGAAGCAGGCCAGTCACAAAAGATGATATATTATATAATACCGTTAGTGAGAAATATCTCAAATAATAAAAATTATCTATAGTAAACAAAAGCAGAGTAGAAATTGCCAGGGGCCAAGCAGGGTTGGGGAAAAGAGAGTGACTGCTAATGGAGTAAAGCAACTTTTCTAAAATTGTGGTGATGACTACCCAACTTTGTAAGTATAATAAAAATATGAATTGTATGCTTTAAAAGGATAAATCATATAGTCTGTTAATTTTGTGTAAGTTTTTAAAGAAATCAAGTCTATTGTTTCAGTGATGTGTATTAGCGACTGTCTTGGATATGCAGAGTGTAATGAACATCTGTCAAAAAATAAACATTAATGAAACCCAGATTCACTACACCTCTAGATTAAATGAGGAGTTCTTAGTTCCTAACCACATTCCTGTTCCTCTTTCTCTGCTTTATGAATCCTGATGTTGTTTACTGGCACTCTACAATATAAAACTATAACTATCATGATAAAAACATTATTATTATAGCATCATCTTTATTGTTTTCTTATGAAAAAATAGAGATTTGCAAACAAGCTCAGATTTTTTCTTTACTAGCGTGGTCTTTCTACTATAAATATCAATAGATCACAAATCAGGTTGTCACTTATAATGATAAAATTGGTTAAGCATTGTGAACAATTCATATTTGCCACCTAGATAGAGGTCTTTAACTTACATCACCCAGAGGCCCTCAATTTATAGAACTGTGACACTGTTAATGAATAGTATCAGCATTGATATAATCTGTATTTCACAAAGGATGGAAATTTGTCAAAAATAATTTTATCTGTGTTCAAAAGCAATAAGATCAACATTTTTAATTTGAAAATTCCAAAACCTGAAATGCCAAACATTTGTTATGCATCGAAATTTGAATATTTGGGGTTCTTACATGATGTTATAAGTGGAAACTTCAACATCTGACCTCACATGATGGGCTGCAGTCAAATCATCGGTGTAAAATACAGTTTAATAGAGTCCCAATAGGAGAAAAGACCCACTTATCTTCTGTAACTATGTTATTAAAACTGGGTTTCATGCAGTAAATTATTTAAATCTTTATATAAGATTATTTTCAATCACTGCTCCTAAGATGCATGTGAGGCAAAAACAAATTTTATATTCAGACTTGGGTTCCATTATATACATATATACAAATATTCAAAATTTTAAAAATAAAAAATACAAGATATTTTTTGTTTCTAACATTGCACATAAGGTATACTCAGACTCCATTAATTACAAAGTGAAATATCACTCATTCTTCAAAGAAGTCCACATTCCCCCAGAGCACAAACATGATGTGTCACTTAATAATGTAATATAATTCTTAGACTTACACTGATAATAGCAATTTTTATATCAGTTCTTCTATTGTATGAGAAAATTCATGAGAAAATATTTAAAATGGATATGCATAAGGTATATAATGGTTTTCTAAATAGTCATAATCCAATATTTTTGACAATGTTAAATATAATATTAAATAAAGGGTATTACTTCAAATAGCTAAGGTACCTGAGCAATTCATAAGATTTAGCAAGGCCTCAATATAGTGGGAAAAATTTTTATCTTACAGAAAAATAAGGCTATACACTACAACAGGACCTCTAATTAATAATAAAAATTATCCTTTATAATTTCCCATAGTGGTTAAGAATCTGAAAAATGTAAACATAATGTATCACTTTCCAAAAATAAAAGTAAGATACTATACAAAATAAATGATTCTATGTTAACAACTAATCATATCTGTCCTATAACTCAATCTTGACCCAAAAAAAGTTAGTAATATTTATTTGGAAAGTAGGGGTAATTAATGGCCCTGAAGAAAATATTAATAATATTAATACCTGATCAAAAATAAAATGTATTTTAAAATGTCTGAGATTTTCAAGTCACCTCAAATTACCACCATGGAAAAGTGTCCACACACTAAACAGTTTAAAGATGCTCAGTGGTAGAGACACTTAAGCTAAGGTGTTTGTTCGAAATTGAATGAGGATTTCATGGCCTTTTAAGATTTTCTTTTATCTGTGTTCTCTCATCATTTGGCATTAAAGCTTAACTACTAAACAAAGCAAACAAAAAAGGCAAGTTCTCTTCAAGCAACTATGAGAGTTTATAGAGATTAGGAGGAAACAAAACCACTCACATCTAAATTCAAGTACTATAACACTACAGCATTGGAACTGGATTCCTAATATAATCTGTCCTATTTAAGGAAATATAAAGGATTTATAACAGGGAGAAATGAATGTAGAGATGCTGATGAAAAACTTCTTTCAGTAAGGAAGTGCCTAGCCTTAGTAAAAGAAGGGGTTAGAATTCACTGGATACTGCAAGTTCACTATAGTAAAGCTTCCTTACAATACTCTTCTTTAAAGGTGAACAAAGAGGGAAGATGTTAGCAAAGGTAGGAGAAACTGAAGCCATATATGAAAGACATTAAAAATGTTATTACAATTTTGGGGGAGATGGTTCCCTTAGGCAACCCACTTAATACAATACAGATATTATACAGAAGTGATGAATAAAACACTATGAGCAGGAAAGGAAAAATGAAGACTAAGTATTCCATTGCAAGTAGTAACAATTTATTAATTTCTAGCATGTACATTCAAATTTATATGGAAATGTTTCACTCTAAATATGAAATTTTTTCCACATGGATACTGTGTGAAAAATTTTATAAAGATTTTAATGTTAAATATTTATATCACTAATAATATTCTGTTATTGCTCTCAAAGCATATTATAGTCAACCCAAGCTTATAGATTAATGTGTAATCTTCAGACCCTCCCTCTACTCATTTGAACATAGCAGCTTTACTATTTCAGAAATTTTGAATTTGGAAATGATATATTCTTTTTGTTAACACCAAGTCAAACGTACACTCTAGTAACTATATGTAAGAAAAATAGTTAAATCCTAATAATATAATATCATTAGTAGAACACATTGTAAAATAGGATAGTATCTTTATACCTTATATAACCCAGAAAACACCCAAAACAAAAATTTGAACATTACATGTAGAATGAAAATGCTATAGAATGAAAAATAGTGAAATTAATAGAAATAACTTAACTTCTTTAAAAATTAAGTCTTAATGTAACTCTAATATTGAAACTACATATTGCTTACAAGATTTTTGCTATTGATGGACTACATTGCATGTGTCAAATGGTAAGAAATGGAGATTCACTGAGAAACAAATGATGAAAACACCATATGGGTTAATTTTCAGTTCTGTTTTAGTTTCTGTGATAGCATAATGCCTATCACACAGAACTTACATCTCAAAAAAAAGGACAAACACATTCCAGAGACACTGAAGTGCAATGGAAATATCTAAATTTTGTATTCGATGGCAATGTGATGAAACACCTCAAACGTGAAAATTTTCTAGTAAGCAGTGACTAATATTGCTTAAGAGATTTTTTTGCATAATAGATATCTTACATGGATTTCCATGACTCACATCTTAAAGTTTTCAAAAATGTCTATCTCCACAATTCCAGCATTATCTCTCTCCCATTCATCATAAAACATGATGTGAAGTATAAAAATTTTCACTGTGTTATACTCATTGTGCCAATTTAATGTGTACTTTCTTATGTTTGGGGCCTCTGTAGCATAATAGACTTATGTACAAACAGAGATAATTAATACCAAATACTCTTCCCACACAGTTTGCTTTTCTGACTTGTTAAAGCTAAGGTGAAATAGGGACTATAACCTTGTACTGAGTACTGACTGTATAAAGATGAGTTTTGGAGAGATATCATTAAGATTAAGTTATTTTATGGTTTTCATCAGTGTGTGGCCTATTAAGATGACACAACTCATTAGACAGGGTCCTTAGACATATCAAACCAAGTCACTTCATCATGATTGAGATCAGAACCTCAGTAGCAAATTCCAACCTAATTTCCAAGCAGTCGGCTTCAAATCACTAATCAATACTGATGTTTTTAGTTTTTCTACATAATGTTACTTTAATTTAGTTAGAATTGAGATAAATACTTTACTATTGAAAAGGTCTATTATTTACTTGCTTTTATTCTCTAAAAAAGGAAATATATGTTGAATTATTCTTGTATTAATTATGTCTTTATTATTTCCTTGATGATTCAAAACAAACTTTGTCTAATGATCTTGAAAGCAATCTAAATAATCAGAATATTTTCTAGCTTGAAGGTTCTCACTACATTCCCTCCTGGACACTGAGCCATCTGACAAGGTGGACATAACAATGGAAGATTATTTACTATTCATAAGGGAGAAGAAGTACATATATTAACTTTAATTGATTCATAAGTACAATGAACCAAAAAATGTACACAGCAAAGTACATATTTTTATCTCTTTTATACAAAGTCCACAGCTGTAAAACAATACCACATATTGTGGAGTTATAGGTTAGTGGTACAGCATTAGGCCAGCTTGTTTGATGGCCTGGACTGGAACTTCAGTAGGACACACATAAAAATAATTCCACATATTGTTTGAGGACACATATCTATACTTCCATTGAGTAATAAAAATGCATGGCATTGTCACTATTACATTCAAGATAATGGTTATCTCTAGGGAAGCTTAGAGATCATCAGAGAAGGGACAGAGAGAGAGAGAGAGAGCATTTCACTGTCTTGGCAATGAATGATAATTTTATGTAAACAGCAACTACATACATGCTTAGGCATGTCCTAAATATTGCATTATAAATGAGTTAAAAATTAATTGATGATTTAGTTGAAGTAGCATTCTTCACATTCAACATGTTATTCCTTAGAAATCAGTGTGGAGACTCCTTAGAAAAGTTGGACTGGAAATCCCATTTAAACCAGCTATTCTTATACTGGGAATTTTCCCRGAGGATCTGAAAACATCATATCCCTTATAAATCTATGCATATTATTCCTTGTGGATGAAAATGTTTTTCATTTATGAGATGTAGAAACATTTTGAAGTTAAGTGAATCCACACATGGAACACTTTGCCTAAAATTTAACAGAATTTTTAAAAGTTATTAAAATGTATTATTTTTCTAACCCTATATGTTTAAGAATACTTAATAGAATGAGCTCTCTTTAAGGTAACATTCATGGAATGAATATATTTTGTATGCTTCTGATTTCAGAGAGAGTTTAACTATTATTTCAACTTTGTTTGTGTGCTTTGACCTGATCCTGTATAAATTACAAAAAGAAAATATCAGTTCAAATATACACCTGCATACAAACACACAGATTCACACACATATCCCCTTTATAGGAAAATACATTTTCATAAATAAAATATGCTATAAATAATGACACATAATTACACTAAAATAATATGATCTAAGGCAGGGAAGGAATGTGAAAATGTGAGAATATAATACAAGTCAGAAATATGATAGGCTTTTAAGAATTTAGACATGGTTGGACCATTATTCAAGTGGTATATCAGCTAATTGAGTCTCAAAAGCATTTAATGCTTTCAATTTGGTATTGTAACACAATAATCTGTCCTCATGTTTCCCAGAAACTATAGGCTATAAACAACAACAACAAGGGGCCGGGGAGATGGCTCAGTGGAATAAGCGCTTCCCTGGCAAGCGCAAGGGCCT
>NDGM011226689.1:6571-21474 GCA_002564305.1 Octomys mimax | reverse complement strand
GAAAGAAAGAAAGAAAGAAAGAAAGAGAAAGAAAGAAAGAAAGAAAGAAAGAAAGAAAGAAAATAAAGGTTTGTGAAGATGTTAAGAACTATTATGGCGAGGATGGTGGAACTTCCTCCAAAAACTAAAAGCCCAATGCCTTCCAACCATCTCAATTTCAACACATATATCTAAAGAAATGACATTGGCATCTTGTGGCAATAACTGCAATAATGTGGGTATGGTAGTACTATTCCCAATAATTTAAGATATACAAAATTAAATATCCATGCATATCTATATATGGACATGTTATATGTTCATATATGTGGAAATTTATAAAGTATATGTGTGTGTAGATGTTATTCCTAAGAAAGTTCCAAAATTTAATGGTTTCACTTGTGATTTTTAAAAGTTATATATTGATGCAAATCACACAGTAAATTTTGTAGTATTATTTCAATCCTATACTTAACCCCAAGAGCAGTTTAGGGTATAAATGTCCTCTTTCACAACGCTGGGCAGCAATAAGGTACTGCAGCTCCAAAACCCCTTTCTCAAAATGATACTAGGTTAGTTAGGTATGTTAAGCAATTCAATTGAAATATCTTCCATTTGCTATCAATGCAAGGTAGACTACAATAGCACTAGAAAAATACTATGTGACAGGGCCAGGAAGATAGCTCAGTGGACTAAGCACTTACTAAGACAAGCACAGGGACCAGAGTTTGATCCCCAGCATCATACACCACATGGGCCCAATCCCCCAGGCACCCTAAGCTAGCCACCAAGACCTGGTGTGGTGACACACAGCTGTAATCCCAGTACTGGGGAGGCTGAAAACAAGAGGATCACTATGAGTCTAAGCTGCATACCTGTACCAAATACATTGAAAAGAAAAAGAAAAAGAAACAAACAAATAAAGTGTTTGCTTCTTGAGATTGAACTAGCATTTTATTATTGAAATATATAGCTATAAAAAGAAAAAAAAATTGAAACTTTTCAAAGATTTTATTGGTATTAATATTGATATTTGTAAAGTGAAAACTTAGAAAATCTGTAGATATAATAAGCATTCTTTTTGGTAACTGGCATTACTTTTTGTCAAGTAATGTTACCCAAATAATTTACAAAGAATGTTAAAAGTGTACATTTGAGTAAACAAAAGTTCTTTACAATGTTAATTTGTATAAACTTTGAACTTTATTACATTAAATTACCTTATATATTAATTTCTGTATAAAATTGGTATGTATTGAGATTTTTATTTGCCTAATTTAATATTATTATGTAAGAAAAAATGAATTAGTGACACAATTCAAAAGATTTGTAAAAGTTTTATTGTAGGTACATGTGTGCAGCACATGCTTTCTTGTCCCCGTGGGGTGTTGGTATGAGAACTTTCTCTACCTTGATTCTGTTTCATCCCCTTTCTCTTCGCCCTAATCCCTTAACTATCTTTTTTATGTTTTTTAAGTACATATTTTAATAATTTTTAAAAAACGTATTTAGTACAGGGTCTAGAGAGTCTCTCTACACCGATCAGACTGCTAGTGATCCCTCCTGTTTTCAGCCTCTCATGATCTGGGGATTACAGGCATGCACCACCAAGCCTAGTCTCAATCGCCCGTCTCAGCATGCCCTGGGTGCACGAATCCCCAGGAATCGAGCCCCCGGCCCCTGAGACGGCGTAAGCAGATTCTTTAGTCCGCTGAACTATCAGGCCAGCCCTTGAAGTACATATTTTTTCTTTATTTATTTAATGTATTTGGCACAGGGTCTACAGGGTCTCGCTATTTAGAACAGACTCATAGTGATCCTCCTGTTTTCAGCCTCCCAAGCGCTGGGATTAAAGGTGCGCACTACCACGCCTAGTCTCAATCACAGTCTCAGTGAGCCCCAGGGGCGGGGCTGACATGAAAGTATATATTTTTAAATAAAGTTACTTTTATTATAAATGGTACCATGACAATATCATGGAATGAGGTAGGATAAAAACATGAGGAATATTTAAATTTTGAAAACATGTATTTCAGTAGCGAACACGTTACCATTACCCCATAGTAAAACACCTCCCTTCTCTTTGAACACATTTACGCAGCCACTTTGTGAAATGGTTCTGGAACTTGTGTTTTCCGAGTGCCACTCTTTGCACTGTCCTGGTTGCCTCTGAGTGCAGAATCCACTCCAGTCCTTTACCTTTCATGGCCATTTGACCGTGAGGAAGAGCCGGAGTCTGCATGGTGCTAGTTACAGTTAACAGTGTGCTAAAAAGGCATTGTGTTATTTTTACAAGTCTTCCCGTTGGATGGCACTCACCAGCAGCCTTGTCTATGTGCGTGATCGCACCTCATAAAGACATTCACAAACGAGGACTTCCAGAACTTCTTCATGAAGCCGTCTTGGCCGTGGGATGAGCACTTGTTATGCTTTAGACCTGGCGTATCTCCCAGTGTCTCACTTGCCCAGGAGTGGAGCTTTTAGAGTAAGACAGAGACTTGAGGGTGTTGTGCTCTTCGGTGGGGTAAGACACCGATGAATCCACAGATGAGGGGCGCCGGGAAAAGAGGCGATTTCTGGGCTGTGACCTGGAAAGGCATATGTTCCATTCCACAATCCTCCCTCCAACTCTGCTTCCTTTCCTCCAAGACTTGGGCAGCTTCCGTTCATTAGCCCTTTCTTCCACGCCTGTCGCACCACAGAGCCAGCTAAGAGCAACTTCTAAAGCTTTTTCTCCTGTAAATTGTGGGGCGGCAGCTATCCTGTCCCAGAAATGAGACAACAGCTGTGACACTGACATTGTGCCCAAAGATAGGGAGAGTATTTTGAGAGGGTTTAATGAGAGTGTGTCCTTTATTTTAATAGGTATTTTTCTTAATTTGTTTGGTCACATGTTGCATAGAGTAATTTTTATTTAGGCTAATTTTATGGTGAAATTCAGTATGATAAACTAGTGAAATAATATAATGAACAACATATTAATAGCACTTGAGAAATAGTAGGTAAAATGTAAAGAAGTTAAGTGCAGGAAAACTTCAGCCAAAAATTTTCTCTATTGAAGAATATAGTTGATAGTGATGGTTGAAAAGAAGTGGAAATGAAAACTGAGTTTTGTGTAAAACAACCTGCAAGACATAAGTGCTAGAGATTATTCTTTCTTTGTATAGATAATTACTGAACAAAATAGCTAAAAATTGGTCCCAGCAAATTCTATTCTAGACAAAACAGAAAAAACAAATGCAGTAGGCTACTCTCACACAAACGAACATTAGAAAGGATAGAAAGAAATTTGCAGACTACTATTACGTAACCCTAACAATGATGCAGCTAATTTAAAATGCTGAACTTTTTTCTAAGTTAATATCAGTCAAAATATTATATTTAAAAGGTCAGGGTTAAGATGTAAGACTTCTCCAACCTTTGATTTTTGTAACAGCCTAAAAAATATTTCAGTGTGTGCTTATTTTTAATAAACAAGGGGAGGTGTGCCTGAGATGTTATTTTATTTAATCTTTCCTTCCAAACAAACCTAAGATGGCCAAGAAAATGAGCTTATTTTTCTTCCTCATGACATTTTTCCTCTCTTCTCTGTGAATAATTTAACAATAGGAACATAAAAATATATATTTAGTTCATACTTTACCTGTACCAACGAAGAACATGTTGAAGGAAAATTTTCAGCATACAAGTAAAATAAAAGATGTTCTAAAATTCTTTGCACTATGAGAAATCATATCTTATGCTGAGATAGACAGTGTATATAGGTCAGCACTTTAAAACCGTATTTGACATGAAGGGATTGCCAAGTGCAGTGAGAGTTATGAAGCAAATGCAGAATATATATATATATATATATATATATATATATATAGTGTGTATGTGTGTGTGTGTGTGTGTGTGTGTGTGTGTGGTACTGGGGATTGAACTCAGGACTTTGCACTTGCCAGCCAAGTGCTTATTATATTGAGCTAACTCCCAGCCCAAACAATTTATGTTATAAATACCCCAAAAGGTCAAGTAATATTATCAAGTAAAAATAGATCACAGAATTTCCTTAAATGGAAAAGACAAGATGATGGAAACTCTAAGCAAAAATTATAGACACAAAATGTACCTTACATTTTTTTGAAAACTATTGATATTTAGTTTAGAGTGGAAATATGTCCATGATTTAGCCCCATATCAGCTCAGGAGGGCAAAGATGATAACAATTTTTCATTTATTACTGAGGAAATAGTTCCAAGTATTCGTTTCTTCTTAACCTTATACACTTATTTTCTAATGCACTTTTATTTAACATGCTTGTTTTTGTTAAGATAAGATGTTGGGGTTTTGTTTTATGTTGTTATTTTTAGCTTTTGAAGCAATGCATGTTTATACTAAGAAAGATTTCACTGACTGCTTTTGTGAGGGAAATCATATAGCAATACATATTAAGCTCTAGAACTGTGTTGCTTTCAGAGAAATTCTGAATGAATATGTACCTATTTTACTGTCAAAAGAATGCTGCAAATGTATTATGTCATCATCTAAAAGTTTTTTGTTCCTAAGTGCTTCAGTTTTTGGAATGGATTTTTACATTTTCAGAATATGAATGTCACCAGAATTAATTGTACAGAAAGCAAACATTTTTGAAAAAAAAAGTCAGTCACACCATTTATAAAGCAAACATGAAAATGATGTGTGATATGTCATTCTACAAAGGACAGATGGTGAGTAAGTGCTGAAAGTTTAGCTGATCGTTTTCAGTTGATCATGCATAATTTAATATGTCATTCGACTGAAGCTAAACAGAACACAGAAATCTAGTGGGAGGTGATTGAAAACAAGCCTTTTGGAGCCCGTGTTAACCATGAGTAGTCTACAAAGCAGCAGGCACATCGTGCGATCCAGTAACGTTCTGTGAATGGATCCAGATCTGGACACCGTGCTTTATTTGTTTCCCATTCCAAAGAGATCTATAACTCAAAGAATATGAAGAAAATTTTAACAATTTCATGAAGGATAGCTTCTTCAGATATAGTACTAATTGCTAGTAAGATGCCTATATATGTGCAAGCAGAAAAAGCATTAAATATATAATAGCATTGTTTTAAGGACATAAAAATTAACTCATGATGTACGTACATGAAGTAAAAACATAAGAAATGTGTACACATTAATAATCTCTTTATTGATAACCATAAATGTTTTGTGTTTCAAGTTGTGTTATTTAAACAATTTAAAAGCTGAATAAGTGAGGTCTGGGTTGTACAGCACAAAATTTCTGTAATGTTTTAATTCATAAGAGCAAAACTTTGAATATTATTACATTAAATATACCAATATTCACAACTGCCTGAATGTGGTAGGTATTTAACATTTTTTTACCTAAGTTAAGCATGAAACTGTGTTTAATTTCTCTTTCTTTGACTCATGTATATCTAAGCCACCTACCATCTTATCTATATTTACTGTGTAATGTAAGTAGTTATGAGGTACAAATAAAATAATTAACATCCTTATTTCCATAAAAGCCATACAGGCACAGAACATTAAGACTCACATTAAGAATGATGGGACTATGAGTTTACATATACATTTAGATGTGGAAAATATTGGAATTTGGGGATTTGTATAACATTACTGCTTCAGTAATATGCAAGTCTGACACAAATGCAACCATTATACATTATAACTTCTCTTGAGTTGGGGAGATAGGTTGGCAGTCTAAGTGCCTGCCTGGCAAGTGAAAGGACCCAAGTTTGATCCCCGGTACCACATGCTGTGCTGGCCCCAGAACACATGGCTCACGGTGCCAGCCCCGAAACCAGATGTGGTGGTGCACACGTGTGATCCCAGTTTGAGGCAGAGGACACAGCGAGTCTGGAGTATGAACTCACGGCAAGACTCTGTACAAAGAAAAAGATTCTTTTATCTCAACAAAAATAAAAACAATCCTTATATACTACTGCATTAGAAGTCTCAAATGAGATAAAGTCAAAATTGAAGACTTAAATCTGGGAAAAAGATTATGAGTTTTTTTAATGGTAAAATTTTTTACATTTATGTTAATTCATAATTTTATTTGTAGCATACACCAAATGCTACCTAAAGATGAGAAAAATTCCTGAGAGAAGTAAAAACAGTATATATTTCTTTTGTTTTCTTTCCTATTTTGTCACTAAGATAGACAAAACATCAAATTAGAACCTCAGTATGAGTAGTGCTTGGAAATTCTGAGAAGAGAATGTAAACCATATATTTTTATAATTTTTCAAAAATTCTTTATTGTAGTTATGTAAGTGTCGCACAAATAATTAAAGTGAACTGACCAAATCAAAGGCTTTCAGGGTTACACTTAGCCTCACAGGTTAGAAACTTCAATATATAAAAACTTTTAAATTTCTTGAGATCAATAAAGATTTACTTCATAAGACAAACTATCTCTCTCTCTTAAATAATTCAATCATAGTAAGATTTGTTAAATATACTGAATTTCAACTACATAAGTATTGTACTTTAATGTATTTATTATAAATATATATCATATATCCTACTCTAAGCACAATGTTAGCATAGACAGATGTTTAAAAAGAAGACATTAATTGGGCTGAGGATTTAGCTCAGGGGTAAAGGTGCTTGCCCAATACATACAAAGAAAGTCCTGGGTTCAAGCCAGCAACACTGCAGAAGAAAAAAAGTAAAATTATGAGATACATATATATTTTACAAGGTTTCACATATACTTCTGATTGTTTTCTCTTTTTAATGGCTATAAAATAAAGTAAAAGTCTTTAGATTAGTTTGACTCTATAGATGCTAAATTTGGTTTTATTGTTTTATTATTGGACCTAAGAGAAGGGAAGGTGTCACAGGAAGCTCAAAATTCTAAATGATTGCTTCCTTTTATAAAACATTAACAGATGAGGCTTAATAATAATAGAAAGCTGAATGGCATTGTTTCTGTAGCATAAAATTTGTACATCAAAAGAAATGATCAACAAAGTGAAAAGAACACCCACGAAATGGGAAAAAATTTTAGCTCACTTTCTCTGACAAAAGATGGACACATAGAACAGACAAAGAATTAACAAAAACATTAGAACCTCCAAATTGAAAGATGCAATTCAAAAATGGGTATCTGAGATGAATATGTACTTCTCAGATGAAGGAATACAAATGACAAATAAATATATGAAGAAATATTCAACATCATTGGTCATTCAAGAAATATAAATTAAAACAATATTGAGATTCCATCTCACCTCAGTAAGAATGCATATCATCAAGAAATCGATCAATAACCAATAGCTAAAGGGGCTGTGTGGAAAAAGAAACCCTCCTCCGATGTTGGTGGGAGTATAGACTGGTGTAACCATTATTGAAACCAGTGTGGAGATTCCTAAAAACAAAAACAAAAACAAACAAACAAAAAAACTAGAATTGGAGGTCCTATTTGACCTAGCTGTCCCCCTAGAGGACATTTAGGTATTTTAGAAGTATTTTTCCAGGAGAATTTAAAAAATCAGCAACTGAAATATATGCACATCCATGTTTATAGCAGCAAAATTTATTATAGCTATATGTTGGAAACAGCTCAAAATGCTTACTTCCTAAGGAATGGATAGAAGATGATGTAGTATTGTTATGCAGTGGAGTATTACTCAGCTGCAAAGAATGATAAACTTGAGAATAGGGAAATGGCTCAAACAGAGAACATACTCATAAGTGAAATAAGTCAATCTCATGTGTAGAAACATCATGTCTCCCTTATCTACTGGAGGAGTAAATAAGATCCAAAATATGTACTAGATGCTGTAAAAAGGGAAGAAATTTCTCAAAAGGAAAGAGCAGCTATAATGGGGGAAAGGAGAAAAGAAAGAAGGGTAAAGGAAAAAATAAATATATACAAGATAGTTAAGATAGTTAAGGTATATTACTAGTTGCTATTAGTGCACTGGAAAAAAAGATGTATGCCTACGTTGTTTGATCAAATTTTCATTCCTGTATCTTGTAATATGAGCAACTACTTTGAAGACTAGAACAGGACTTTGAAGACTAGAACAGGCCACGTATTAGTCATCGTCACTCTCCTGCAATCTTCTTTTGAAATTTTCCACCATGGTTTTTATTATTTGTTTTTCTTTCCTTTAAAATAGAAAAGCATGTAATAAATTAATACTTATAATGTTTTATCTTTGAGTTTGATTTTCTTCAGCAAGCAAACAAGCTATATATGTTTTCTTTGTTTTAAAGGGTATGCACATCACTCATGTTGTAGTCATATATATTCCACAAACCAGTATTCAAGGGAGTTGGCTGCACAAGCATTGAGAGCATAAAGTACTGACGTTTTCCTTAGGTTGAGCGCACTTGAACTCAAAATCAGTTTCTATGCCAGACTTCTCTGCTTGTCTGTGGCCATATGTATAAGGAATGAGTTTGCGGAGCCCTACGTTACATTACCAGACTGCTTCCTAGAGTTGCCAAATATCTGCAGTTCAAACTGATCCACTTTTTGATATTTGCTTTTAACGTGGTATCATTCAGAATTATTAATGGTAGTTATTCCAGTGATTATGTGCATGCAACATTAACAACCTAGGATTGTGAAAATCATTTACATCATTAAATTACCATTTAAGAAATTACTAAAGCAATTGCCACTTTATCAGGTGTCTTTGTTACTTTTCTCTCATTTCTGGGATAAAATACCTGATGACTGGGTCAGCCAGATAGCACAGTGGATTAAAGTGCATGCTTAGGCAGACCCAAGGATTGGGTTCTATCCAGAGCCTTCTGTGCTGGCCCTGCCCCCAGGGTGCACTGAGACAGTGATTGAGACTGGACGTGTTGGTGTGCACCTGTAATCCCAGCACTTGGGAGGCTGAAAACAGGAGGATCACTACGATTCTGATCTGTGCAGTGAGACGCTATAGACCTAAATAAATTTAAAAAAACCAAACAAACCTGATGCCCAGAATTCAGTAAGGAAAGTTTTATTTAGCTCACAGTTTGTAGAGGTTTCAGTCCATACTCTGCTGGCTCCAAGGCAGACCTGCACATGGTAGAGGGTAGCAGTTCATGGCGGTGGAAAGCAGCAAGAGCAAAAGTGAGGAGTAGTAGCAACAAGGGCAACAGAAAACAAGTCTGTCTCCCTTATGTTGCATTCAGGTCATCCGCCCCAGGCTGCGTGTAGCACTCACACACATAATCCCTGTGCTGGATCACTTGTAAAGTCACAAACTCTAAAAATCTGCCTCATAACTACACAAGGCTTTGAGCAGACAATTAGACACAAACCATAACATATGTGAGGAAATTAATGACTACAAATGAAATAAACTGCCAACTATACAAACAAGCAAACTATTGACCTAGAGTTTAAACCACGAATCTAAATTCAGAGCCTTTTACTACTATACTATACTGATATATCATATTGCATCTTAGTAAGGCAATACTGATAGGCAAAATCTATTTCTTATCATAATTAAATGAGATATCTCAAATAGAAAATGAAATTTCTGTTCAAAGTAGTGAAAATAAAAATGATAAAAAATAATACAAACTTTGTAAAGATTTTTGAGATAATATAATCTAATTTTTGATCTTTGAAAAGAATGGAAATGTGACAAGTGCTATGGGTGGGAAATACAAATCACACAATGACAGACATGTATTAGAATGTGCATCAAATGACCTGTACCAGACTTGATGAACAGAACTATTTTCTGTTCTTAGATACATAGTCATTTTTTTTTTTAATTTTCTTTTGGAAATTCGGTAATGGCTGCAGCAAAAATTCCATAGATATTACTATGAATCTGTTTTTTAATTCCAATAATGAGGATATTTAGTAAAAGTGAAAGAATATATGGAAATAATTGCCGAGAATTAATAAAAATATGCCGATGGAAGAAAGCCAAAGACCAAGTCCTTTTTCTTCTTCCCAAATTAATCCTGTATTATTAATCATTTTACGAATGCAATTGTGCTGCGGAGTGACCTTGCAATTTTTTTTTTTTTACTTATTATTTGTAGATTTATTTTTATACATTTCTAGCCGTGGTTGGAAACTCAATGCAGAGTATCCTTGCTTTCCCTTTCTGACTGAAAGTCTCCTTTAGTCTATATAAGAAGACCATAACAAGAGAGATTGGGTATGCTTCACAAATAGAACTTTAGCATAGTTAATGATCACATTAATATTTAATACTACAATGCTAAGATAATAAATTAGGACAGACTACAGTAAATATTTATTTATTTTTTGTTTATTATTTATTTGTTGCTAGAGATTGAACTCAGGACCTTATGCTTGCCAGGCATGTGCTTAAGCCACTGAGTTCTCCCTAGTTCCTCCAGTAAATTTTTAGAAAAGACTATTTTTAGGCTCTGATACCAGGATTCTACCAAACAATGAACAAAAAAATTAAATAAGGAAATAACACAGGACTGGTTTAGCCAGTGTATGGGTTCTGTTCTAAATTTACAATCTTTTGTCTTCATTGAGGAGAACTGAAGAACTCTCTAGTGAAACTCTAGCAAATCCCAAGCACCATTCATTGGGGTTTCTCCTCTTCAGCAATAAACCTGGAGGCCTCTTATTTGAAAAGTCTGGAATCACTGATTTAACAACTAGGTCAGAATGTCTCTGGAATATTTCAGGGTATAGCAGCCAAATTTCTTGTCACTGATACATGATACACAACACCAACAAAAGTATGGGGCTTGAATTGGCTTTAAAATGTCAGAGGAAAAAAAAAAAATAAAATAAAATGTCAGAGGAATTTTTTTCCTGGCAGGCTGGCTCCAAGCAAGCACTTCCTTGTGCAGGGTGTGGTGTATCAAAAATGCTTAGCTGATACTAACTAGTTAGTAAAGGAATAGAGTAGAGGAAATGCCCAGGGCAGAGGATTATAGTGTATGGAATTCAAGTTCACAATTCATTACACACACGGAAGTATCCAGAAAAAAAATATTGAATAATTCCCAAAGCAGATCCCAAGGCACGCGACTTGATGCAGTGCAGGCCAGCCTTCACATCTTACAACCTGCGTGACGTGCCAGCCTCACAGGACACACATCTCTCTGGCCAGTACGCAACCTCCTAAGAAAACTTTGCAGTTCTACTAATTGTGCTACAGTTAGCCTGCGCACAGTCTGAAACACAATGATCTCACTCTTCCAAACTCTCATAGTTGTGTCGTTTACAAAAGGATGAGCTCCAGGCATGGTGGCACATGCTTGTCACCCCAGCAGTCTGCAGGTTGAGGCAGGAAATTCTCTGCAATTTCAAGGTCAGCCTGAGATAAAAAGTGAGTTCAAGGCCAGGCTGAACTGTATAGTAAATCCCTATCTCAGAATGACAATAACAACAAGAACAAAAGGTCTGAATCACAATAAATAAAAGACAATTTATATAACACAAGGCAAATTGCATGGAATAAATATTACTGTTCCACCAGGGAGGAATAGCAGACAAGAAAGAAGGAAGACCAAAGTAGGCCAAAACCCAACAGGAAATACGTTAAGTTTTACAGCTCCGTGTCCAGTACCTGAGAAGTACAGTAAAACCTGTGATTTCCAATAGGCCCAGGAAGCCTGACACTTGGAACCCGCTGTACACACACCACAGGACCTCTTTTGTGTTCTCCTTATGGGCTGACTGTAACTTTCTTTGGTGTATTTCCCATGGTTTGGTATCTGCAACTTTCTGCGGTCTCTGCTGCTCTGTGAAAGGTTTCTTCCCTGGCTTTCCAGCCCTCCTTGAAAACTTGGATAGAAGTCTTTCCACCTCCACAGCTCATGCACTCTGCATGCATGTAAAACTGGCTTGTATCAGCAATGCCAGGCCGCTGCCAGTGTTGTAGAAGCCCAGTCCCTCAAGGGTTGTGATTTTAATGACAGCTTCCTGCCTTCATGTCTGAGCGCAGTGAAATGAGTGCTAGAGAACCAGTTCCCTAGGAAACCATCCTGAGTAGGGAACACAGAGATTGCTTCCCTAGTGGAATTTTGAAATTTGTGCACTTAAGCTCACTATGCGTGAGTTTGTTTTGACTACTGAGTCAGCCATAAGGTAGTGATATGGGCACCAGAAAGCAGTCTGTGGAAGTCAACAATTCTGTTGATCCATGGAGGGATTAAATTCCTGATGATTCAACACATTGCATTTGTTTCTTCTATCTTTACTTTGTGACATAAGATAATCATAAAACAATAATTCAGAATAGGTGAAAACAATGAGGATGTTTTCTTAAACTATACAGTTCCTTCCTAGGGTGGGAGGAGGAGAGATCACAGCACCTAAAATGGACTGCTTACATCCAGCCTGCTCTAGAATCTCACTTTGGGTGCTGTCACTTCAGAAAATCCTGCTTCATAAATATAAGACTTTGTACATGGAAATGAGCTTCTTGGTATATTTGTGGCCATCTCAGGGTAGCTTTCCTTGTTTACAATCCACAACTTACAGATATTTAGAATTGTCTCAAAGCTAACTGGAAGGCTGTCACCACCTGTGAGCCCATCATCTGATGATCGTCTTCTTGTGTGGACAAAATTGTTTACCCACCTTATTCCCAAGTGGCTCATGGTCATCCACCAGTGGTCATTCCACGACACGGGGGGCTGTTTTGCTTGGGGAGTAATGTTAACACTATTGGAAAGAGAGGTAGGTGATCATGCACCAATTTGGAGGAAATAAATCCCTGGTTCAGTGTCTTTTGTTATCCTGAAATGCTTAAAACATGTTAGCACCCAGGGCTCATTCACCCCTTCCATAATTCCAGTTTGTTTGTGAAAACAGTTACTCCTTCTGTCATTGTGAACACAGGTGCTCTTCTCTCCTGAAATGACATATTCAGTTCATTGAACATGTTGACTATGCCACATCAGTAAGAAAATTGTGTGACCCATTCTTTGCCACTGAGATGTACTGCCACTTGTGAAATTTTTTTATCCTAACAAAAATCTTTAGTAGTCTTCATAATCATTTTTGGGAGAGGTGGTCCTAGAAATTAAACTCAGGACCTCATGCTTGGTAAGTAGGCGCTGTGCCTCTGATCTACATCCCTGGCCTAACTGACAATTTAAAATCACTAGCCAGCAATTTCCCCTTAGAAAGTCACTTGTACACTGTACAAGTAACTACATATGTGTTCTGTATCCATCTCCTCACAGGATTTAGTAAACAGACAGAATTTAAGGAGATGTGCTTTAATGGGTTTGGCAAATTTAATCACGTCCTGCAAAATGTTTTTACTTTCTGGTGGTATATTTTTATGATTCAGTATTTCCATCCTCGACCTATTTTCAGAAGCAACCACTGGACCTATGTAGCAAAACCAGAGTATCACCTGGTCAAGCTTAGTTCTCTTTCTGGGCATACGCTAACACAAGTTTCATCACTCAGGTTTCCTGATACATTTTCATTCAAATACTTGAACAGTTTTGCAGCAACAGTGTTCATTTACAAAGAAGAAATAATTCTCCTGTACAACCATATGAAAAAGTATTAAATGAAAAGCAGCATCATTCCCTTGCCACGTGGGTAGGCTTGTCAACCTGGCTGGCATGCTACTGTGGCTATTAGTCTTCTCTAAGCTTTATACCGTCTTATCTTCTGTATTTTCTTCATTTTTGAAAAGTTCTGCTGTTGATCAAAGGAAGAGCATGCCCCACTTTTTGGACTGTAGCCTCATATAAAAGTTCATGGAGCCATCACTAGGCATAATAAACTTATGTTTAGCCACTAAAAATTATACTGTCTGTGCAGACACATTGCAATCTATGGTTGCCGGCCGTAGTTGCTTCTGTTCAGGCTCATAGTTAAAAAGAAACAAGAAACTTCCAAAGCTTACTGTTTAATGCAGGGGAGTCGATCTGTCTTTTGCCTCAATTTTTACTATAAATCTGGCTGAAATACAGTTTTTAAGGTTTTCTTTCTTTGTTCCTACCACATATTACACACATGACTACTGCATGTTGCACAAGGTAGTCTTGGAGACTTGGGAGGCCTTGACCACAGGTTGCAGGGAAACCACGATATGAGTAGGACTCACTTGTTGTCTCATCACTCAGTCTTTTTCTATTTACCAGGAAGCTATCAAGTGATGTTTGCATTTTACCCAGTTTGGCTAGACTTAGTTATGAGCATACAAAATCTATGACTGGATAAGGGTGAAAAGAGGCATGGATAGAGGTAAATACAGAAATGGGCAGGCTGTATGTGGACAAAACTGAGTATTATATTTGGATGTAAAGCCTATTGGCATATACTTCTGTATAAATTAAATAAATCAATTCAGTTGCTAGTGTAAAACCTGCCAGTAGATGCAGATTAATTGTCACTTCTCACTGATTGAATTTTGATATGTCTCCCAGCAATTGGTTTACTTTGGTCTCTGTGCAATCAAACTTCTCTGCTAATATTTATCCAACTTTGCAGCTTCACCCCAATGCTAGCATCATTGTTTCAGCTTCACTTTGGACCATAAAGCAGTAGCTTCCTAAGAGGATCACACATCCTAGATTTCTCACATCTGGGGTTGGTAGTAGGGCTTGTTATGTGGTGAGAATGTAATAGTGCAGCTGATCTGAAAGAGGTAAATCTTTGTAGCAAGTAACCATCTGTAAATATAGGTGAAGCTTCCTAAATTCCTTACCACTCACATCCTGCTAGAATTTGAGGTCCTCTGCTTTAGGGCGTCTTTCTTCATGTTATCATAAAAAGTACTTTGGTTCTTTTAATGGTATAAATTTCTTCATCAATCTCACTTTCTTTCACTTCAGCTTTATACATATTTCCCTTAGGCAAGAACATAAGTTGTTTAAAATGTTATACTCTTTCTTTTGCCCCCAAATTCACTATAAATCTGACTGAAAACAGCCAACACTAGCAAGGCTACAGCCTGATTTTTTTTTTTTTTTTTTTTTTT